>CAKNXH010058819.1:125164-182409 GCA_932178445.1 Andricus quercusramuli
ATATATATATATATATATATATATTCTGGGAAATCGGCGACTCTCAGAGTATACAGCCTTATCCTTGCATGCGGGGCTCTACAAGGATAGACGAACCCTTTCCCTAGCTGCTCGTGGGAACAACAATGACAACACCAAACATAGTTGTAGTAAGTGCGGTTCAAAACAATCGAACGCGCAGGGCTCCCGACAATGGGTCGGACAACAATGCCGACTACCCTACAGTTGGGGGAGCCAATCAAGACGGAGTCAATGCGATTGACCGGCGGAATCTTGTTACTTTTAAGTGGACGGATCAACTCAATGACGGCCTGCTGGAGTGCTACGATGCCAGTATGGTCCCTGAACGAAAAGGTTACATGGCACGACTGTATGCTCTGTGGTGCGAGAAACACCCAGAGCTCTCAGACTTTTCGCAACAACGTCTGCGAAACCATGCCGAGAACCTTAGGAAAAGGGGTTATATAAGCGGAGTGCCTACTCAACCACATCCAGAACAAGCCGGCAACAGAGAAAGAGAAGCGACACTGAGACCAACCGCGAACAGGCATCCAATAGAGGAAGAACGATGCTTCAGGACCCGGAGAAACATCAACATTCAGGTTTCTCCCAAGCCCAAAGATCTGACTGAATTGGATGATGAACTTCGTGGAGATTTTTCCGAAGAATCCGACCTCTGGACTATCAGTTGTGGTGCGTACAATGCAGCGAGAACTTTGGCAGATGCAAGCCGTAAAACAAAACCAACGGTTGATCATAAGACCAAAAGAAGAATGCATCAACTCAGCACAAAGATAGGCTGGGCTAGACAGTACGCGTCCCGCATTCAGTGTGTGATTGACTACATAACATCTGGCAGGAATTTCACTGCCAAGGTTCGACGGTTCGCGTGCGAACTGCGGATCCGTCATCACACAATCAACAAATCAAAGCTAATGACCATCAGACAGCATATTGTTGACAGAATACGAATACTATCTAACGCTAGGAGAAGTCTAGAGCGGAGAGAGAGGTGGGTCAGAGAAAATCAACAATTTTCATCTGATCCATCTAAACTCTTTCAAGACCCTCCAATTACTGTCGACCATCTGCCCAAGCCAGAGGAGGTCGAAGCATTTTGGAGAGAAGTCTACGAGGTCCAGCATCCACTTCAAGAAGACTCAAAGAACATAAATAGCTTCAAGGAGCTGTGCAATGCCCTTATAACACCTGAGGAAGAATGCCCACCTATCACTACCGAGGAGTTGAAAAACGTATTAAAAGGCATGAAGAACTTTCCCGCTCCGGGACCAGATGGTATCAAGACCTTCTGGTGGAAGAAGTTTCCTTCAACCCACCAGCATCTGGCCCGAATTTTCACCTCATATCTAAAGTCGGAAGAGCCTATTCCGGAGTGGTTGGTGGAAGGGCGCACAGTGCTCCTGCCTAAGACGGGCAACTTAGCTGACCCTAAGAATTACAGGCCAATAACTTGTCTGAACACACTGTATAAGATCTTCACAGCCATCCTAAATGATAGGATTCTTCGGACAATTGAACCTGTGTGGCGAGAGATGTATGAACAACGTGGCTCGAAGAAAGGCGTAGCAGGATGTCGGGAGAACCTGCTCATCGATAGATGTGTCTGTAAAGATGCAGCATCCTATCAACGATCTCTATCGATGGCCTGGATAGATTACCGAAAAGCTTTTGATTCAACCTCCCATAGACTTATCATCTGTCTGTTGGAAAGCTTGAAGGTTCATCCACACATCGTGAGATGCATAGAGAGATTAATGCCGCTTTGGAAAACCAGATTTACCATCTTATCTGGAAAATATCGTGTGATCACTAACAGTATCACCTTTCAGAGAGGTGTATTTCAGGGCGACACCATGAGCCCTCTCCTCTTTTGCCTCACATTATTGCCACTATCTCTCGCACGTCGCCATTCCGAAGGGTACCTCTGTGGCAAACCTGGAAATCGAAAGCATAAGGTAACTCATGTATTTTACATGGATGATCTTCAGCTCTATGCTAGAAATCAAGAGAAACTACATCTAGCTCTAAAAATTGTCACAGAGTACACTCAAGAGATTGGAATGGAGTTCGGATTAGAGAAATGCGCCAAGGTTAATTTGAAGAAAGGAAAACTTAACGGCATCCTCGAAGATCCTGAACTCGTTGACAGAAGCGCTATACGACACCTTTGCGCTGGAGAGACCTATACATACCTGGGCGTGCCACAAAGCCGCATTCAGGACGTAATATCTATAAAGGATACTCTCCGATGCACATACAAACGTCTCCTCCGACAGATATGGTCTTCCGAACTGTCGGCGAGGAACAAAGTATTTGCAACGAACATGCTTGCCGTCCCAGTAGTACTCTATTCATTTGGAGTAGTTCCATGGACGAAGGACGAGCTCAGATCCCTCGACATCGGGTCCCGAAAGGTTATGCACATGAACAAAAGCATGCACCTTAAGTCTTCTGTTCCACGACTTTACATCTCACGCCGTCAAGGTGGTCGTGGAATACTGAATCTTGAATGTCTTCACAACAGGATTATTCTGGGTACAGCACATATTGTCGCAAATGGACAAGATCCTCTTCTTAAAATGGTCAGAAAACACGAAGAAGTAGGCAAAGGGGCGTTTCTTTACAAAGCAGCAGAAGAGGCTGCTGAAACACTCGGCCTTGACTTCAATATCAGGGGTGAGCGAAATGCATCAAATCTTATCCATCTTAAATACTCACTCCTGAAGGCCCGGATTAAGAAAGCATAGGAGAAAAACTTCCGCGAAGAGCTCCTCGACAAGAAGATGCACGGCATCTTCCACAGAAATGTGGAAGATCAGTCGATGTCGTATGAGCTGACGTTTGCTTTCCTTAGATCACCCGGATTGAAGTCGGGCACAGAGGGCTTCATTTTGGCATGTCAAGATGGTGTCATTTCCACTCTAGCATACCGTCGCCACATTTTGAGCCAAGATATTCCCGATGATAGCTGCAGAGCGTGTCATGAACGCCCCGAGCATCTAGGACACATACTATCTAGTTGTCCAGCTCATGCGGGAACAACCTACATCCAAAGGCACAATGCGGCACTGAGAGTGCTTTATTACCATCTCTGTCACTCTTACGGCATTAGCCCAAATACCTCTCCGCTGAACGCCCCTAGAGAAATAGAGTCAATTGTCGAAAATGAGAAGTGCCGCATATATTGGAACTTCATATTCTCGACAATTGTTTCTGTTGCGCACTCGAGGCCTGACATGGTTCTTCTTGACTTCGAGAAACGAACCATGTTCGTTATCGAATTTTCGGCACCAGCGGACAAAAACGTCACAGCGAAGGAGAAAGAAAAGAAAGAAAGGTATAAAGACCTTATGAGGGAGTTGCGACGGTTATACCCGGAATATTCTGTTAAGCTAATCGTCCTGATCATTGGCGCTCTTGGAGGTGCCAAGGTTTCACTTGTTAATAGCCTGAAAAGCATCCCTGCGTGTCAACAAAATGCTGAGGCACTTGCAGGGAGAATGCAGAAGGCGGTCGTTCTTGGGTCGCTCCGTGTCCTCAGGGTGCACGAGACTTTCGCCGGATCATCGTATTGAATTCGCGCAGACTGTAACCACCCATCTCACGGTCGTGAGACGTGGTTACAGCTGAAATTTTACCGTGATTTCGCTGGGAGCGGGTGCAATTTTTCAGATTAGCACCCGCTCCCGGCGAAATCCTGCGGTTGTCCTTATGACAAACTTTTAACTATATATATATCGAGGAATTACTTTGCAAAACTAAAAATTGAAAATTCTGTAGAATAAGAAAATCTGAAAATTCTTCTGAAAGCATTATTTATATTCTTTCATTACAAGAGAGGTTCCATACAGGAAAACATATTTATAAGCAATTTTTCTCATAAATTTAAAACTTGAATTTCCATGAAAGTATGAATTTATAAAACTCAACAAAGCATTTTTCAGTAAATAATTAATTAATGTATGATAATTTCACAAAATGTATAGTAAAACCGAGCAAAAACTAGTTGTATAAAGCAAAATTGATAACTTCATCAGATACATTTTCTTCTTTCTCATATCGGCTGCTCCTATTGAGAAAGTAGTAAATCGTAAAATGCAATTCCTGTTCTCTACAGAAAGAAAATAGAAATTTGTATATAGCGTAGCCACTTAATAAAATTTAGCGGATTCTCTAATAATCGACAGTTAAACTGCCTGTCTAGAATTTTTAGCCCTTTCATGAAGTGCACGAACACATTTAGACAGTTAATATAATAAAGCGGAGTTTCAATATCTGTCTAACTATATTATTATAGCCATTTTATGAAACGACTAACGTGCTATCGAGCATATAGTGTAATAAAGTTCAATGAATTTAATTTAATTTTTAAAAAATTCAACTTTTATTAGAATATTCTCATTATTATTGCCAAAGAGTGCGACAAAATTTGACAGAATAAAAATATTATATTGTTTCAAATAAATTTTACTGTACACGCAAGAAAGCTCTAGTTTCAATTAAACAAAACCACATTTTTAGTCACTTGAGTTTTTTTGCTTGCTTAAAATAAACTCTAGCTCACTCTTTAAATGTTTCTTCCATAAAAAAATCATTCTATAATCTAAAAAACTAATGATATCGAAGGATATTGTTTTCTTTGCAGGATTGAATGGAGCGAGAAATTTTATTTGACAGAACTCTGTGTGAAAAGAATTATTTACAACAAAATAATTCATCAAATACTTGTTCAAATCTTTGTCGATACGCAGTAAACTACGTTTTTGTGTGCTGGATCGCACATTAGTTATTTCGTGAAATGGCTAAAATAGTTAGATAGAAGTGTCTAAAGGTGCTTGCGCACTTCGTGAAAGGGCTCAAAATTTTAGACAGATAGTGTAACTGTCGATTATTACACAATCCTTTTTCAGTTAAGATGCATAATAACACTTAAGTGGCTACGACATATACAAATTTCTATTTACTTATTATGGAGGGCACGCCTTTGCTTTTTTATAGCAGCCATGACGATTTACTATCTTTCGCAATAGCAGCAGTCAAAATGCAATATTATTATTATCGTGTCAGTAAATAAAAAAAGTAATTACTTATTGTTAGTTATTACGAAAATAGACTTATGTGATTCAAAATTCTAAATTATTAAAATTTATTTTAATACCCTTTTACTATCACTGTAAAAGATACTTACCATCGATTTTATGACTCCAATATTCAGTTCTGATGAGTAATGATCATACATTTAATTAAACAAGACAGCACATCAAAACCAAAAAAAAATCGCTAAGCAGAGTACAAAATAATCAGAATGTTGCATGCGAATCCCCAAGCAGATGAAAAATGTTTCGATATTCAGGATACTGATATTTCAGAAACAAGTTCTTTGACTGTTTCGGACGCAAAAATTATTTGGACGCTATGACTTACTAATGTGGGTTATCTTGTATTTTAGAAGAAGCAATGTATTACCTTGTATTTTAGAAGTTATCCGAAATGAAAAAAGTACCTGTGTAAATGTGGTGGTGTACAAATGCAAGTAAGTTTGATTTTTCTAGCTGTTTAAGAAAACTACGCCTCCATATATTTTATGTTTGTTTTCTTCCTACGCGAAAAGTAAATTATGTGTTTAATTTGAAATATTCGACTAATTCAGCAGATCTAGTTTTTTTTTGTACCTGCTACCTAAATAAAAATAATAAATTAAGCAAATCAATTGCATTCAAATCTTAAAAACTTATTTTTAGTTCTTTTTGAGTTTATGAAACATATCTCATCAATTTTATATTTTTAAAGTCTTCACGTATGGTTAAAGGTGAAGAGAATTTTTTATAAATAGGTTTTCCCTTAGAATATATGTTACCCTTAATAGCCTAAAACGATTATTGGAGATTTGAAAAGATCAAAAGTGCATTGTGGTTCTTCTCAAATAACGAAAACGCTTTCCAACAAGATTAAAAAGGCTTGAATCCATTTAGGCAAAAATTAAACGAACCCAAAGTATTTTAACCAAAAACAAGATCACAATGCATCGAAAATAATTTTTCATGTTCACATCAGGAGAGGAAGTTTGAATTATATCAAAGTTGCCAATATCAAAATAAGTTGATTCGAAATGGAAGCATGGACTGAAAGGGATAGAAAGGTGGGTTCGGATTCATTCGGATTGAACTTGGCGTTGGTGTACGAACTGAGAAGGATTGAGAAGTCTCTTCGGATGTACCTAGGATTCATCGGATTGAATGCATGGATTGAAAAGGATTAAAAGCTTTCTACAGATTTGAGAATGATTCAATGCTTCGGATGCACATTTCACACTTGAAACATAATTGTTACAAAAGAGATAGAAATGTTAAAACAGTGCCTTAAAAAATGGTTAGATTTTCAGCTATTAGTATAAAAAATGTATTTCCATTAACGAAAATCTGGCGACTGACGGCGTAATAAAACTAGCAAGTTAAAAATTATCAAAACTATACCTTGCAAACGGTACGGGTGACCCCTGAAAAGTATGAATTAACGCGGTAGGTTGCCCTTCAAAAGTCTGAATCACTTCCCACCCTTCAAACTTTTTCGTAGAAGTTCGAGGAGCCAGATTGTTGACGCTTTCTGAAAAAGGGTCAAATCTCAAGCTCGCTTCTATTTCTTTTGCACACGTACCTTGTAAATGGGACGGGAGACCCCTGGATTTCGCAATTCAATGATACCACCCCTGTCAGCGACACTGATAATAACTTTCCACCTTGGTAACGTTCTCCAGCAATACGTGGAGCCACATTGCCAGTGGGCTCTGTAAATTAATTTCGAACAAACCGAAAAACAATTTTTTAAAAACGTAACTTTGACCAGAAGTACAAGAAAATATATGATCTAAATGAATAAAATAATTCTGATTTTTTACTTTTCACTAAAGACAGATCTCAGTAAAATATATATTTTTCGATGAATAAAATATTTCATTCTTCATCTATAAGGCAAAAAAGCCTTGCTATAACCTTTTTCACAAATAAAAATAGCAGAGAAAGTCGATCAAAGGTATTCAAAAAAGAAATGCAAAATACACGTTTCAATACGGCACAGAGATAAGTAATGTCTTGTTAAAAAGAGGGATGATTTGAATTCTCGCGGAATTTATTGTATGACATTTTTTGCGCTTCGCCGTACCTGAAAGCGGGCGCTGGAAAGCCTTGCACCGGACATGTTAAACCGAGATTCCTTTTTCAGTGATCGACTTCCTCATGCCATTGATATCCTTGTCTCGTACGTTTCGGGGGGACGCTGACCCGATGCTCTGTAATGTCGGGAGAAATAAACGATCAAGCCCAGAGAGACTTTCAGATATTAAAGATTTTAAATACTTTGAGTTCGCGAAGGTCTACCTTTTTAATCAATTAAAAATTTCTAAAATCTCCAAGCTATATAGTTCCCAAGAATAAAACTGTAGAGAAGCAAATGAATTGATATAATCCATATCTCAGAAGTCAGAAATGCACTTTTTAAATTTCGCAAAAACAAAAGTTTTGCTGATATGTACTAAAATTGTGTTAATTTATGGCGCAAACAGTTTTTCTTAATTTTGAACAACTAAAGATAAGAGTTATGCTGTGTCGTGTTTTATTAAATTGTAAAGTTTTGGTAGGGAAAAAAAGGATTAGGTGTGAGTGGGGTAGGGTGCCGGTGCGGGGCTCGCTGACTATTACAAATAACGCCCATGTTTGTTTTTATACTAATTTTTTGAATGAAATGTCTTCTATTAGTTAAGAAAAATAGTGCCTTTATGCGATTTCTGTTTTAAAATACCTCTCGGAAGAGTATTTATAAAAATACAGTTTTGACGGAAACACATGGAAAAGTATTTTACAAAAATTAAGCACTTAGAGCATATTTTCAGACTTCAAGCATAAAAAAGTTCTCATTTAATAGGTGAAGTATCTTGTTATATTTCTTTTGTCATAAATTGATTCTATAAACGTTCTAAATATTAAAATTACTTAAATCTTGCAACATCACACACGGGACATGAAGCCCGACTTTGATGAAGATGTTAATAGTGCTGGATAATAGGACGGTAACTTAATCGGTAATGTAGAAAAACTCAGTGAGTAAGTTATCTTGTAAATCTCGTAACTTTAATATTGTTAAGTTTGTTCATACACATACAATTCTGTATATTTTTTCTAGTTTATTTCTACAATTTAATACGTTCTGAATTATATAGTGAGTGTATTTTCCAGAAAGGAAAACCTTCTTTTCATTAAAAATTAAATCTAAATTAAAGTCAATACTGAATTTAAAAGTTTATATACCTATATTAAAATTTGAATTTTAAACAAAACACAGAATAGAAAAAAATTAGGAATGAACTATGATTTACAAAGATTTATCTTAAAATATGAATGAACTGAAAATTAAAGAAAACATTTTAAACTCATGTTTTACTCCAAGTTAATGTTTCGATCGAAAAAGTCGAGAAAAAGTTAATTATTATTTTTAACCAAACCATGTTTGGAAAATTAACTTGGAAAATCTTAAATCCTCACATAGTTTTCAGTTACCGAAAACGCGAATCCAAAAAAAAACCTTGCACAATTTTGTATTCTTTATTTACTTCTCAAATTTGAATGTAATATTCCTTAATTTAGGATAAGGAAGAAAATATGAAATAAACTCAATGAATATGATTTCGAATATTATTCATCAATGCCTGTTTTGAATTTGCGCGCATTTGGTACAGGCTGATAAAATTTTCAGGGAACAAGAGATTATAACTGTGTGCTACAACATACTTTCCTTCGATTGATAAAAAAACTTTTATTTGGTGTTGGTCATGTCTGAAGTAATTTTTTTTCGTTAAATTATACTTTTAAGAATAATTATATTGCATACTTTTTATTCTATAATGTTTATATTATTGAAATAAACCGGCAGTATTTATGCTGGCCAAAATGCTAAACACACGAATGAATTAAATGTCAAATAATTACGTAGTTAAAAAACGGTTTTAAGTGATGGAGCATGTTACCTCATAATGTGATCCTCGCTAAAAAAATACAGAAATCACATTCACACTTCAATTATAATTTATAGGACATTTAATGGGAAGTCCAGCGCCGTATCCTCAAAATGTCAGTTTGAACGAAAAGTGGGAGAACAAAGAAAAAATAGTTGTGGGAAATAGTGAAGTGATTTGGCGGTAAGGCTGCAATATTTATTTAATATTTATTATTAAAAACGTTAGTGAGTAAAATAACTCTAAGGAGATGGTTATAGATTGTTATTTTGTCGAAAGTAACCTATGTCGAAATTTAAATTTTTCAAAAAGCTCAATTGTATACCTGTTTTCCTCAATTTTAATTGAAATTTTAGACAACTCAAATGTTGTAATGTCTGATTCAAGAATTACAAATTTGAAATGTATTGCATCTCGAAAACCAGATAAATGAAAATAAGAATTAAAGGTTTGTAGTACATTAAGTTGTGGTGTAGGAATTTCATATTTAACGCATCCAGTTTAAATGCGATTTCAATTTAAAAGAATAACTGCATTTTCGAATTATTATTGCAGTCGCAGAAAAATTATAAATTTGAGCTTTTTAAAATTGAACTTGTTTTTGTTTTCTCATTTGTAGATTATAAATAATTCTAAAAACTTACAATTTACATGGATCAATTTTAAATGTTTTTAATTCAAAATTCTTTTCCACAAGAAACAACTTTTTCACTTTTCAAATTCTGTGGTTTTCGAGATGCAATCCATTTCAAATTTTTAATTCACGAATCAGACTTTACAAAATTTTAATTGTCTAACTAGATTTCAATGAAAATTGAGGAAAATACGTATACACTTGACATTTCGAAAAATTTAAATTTGTACATAGGTTATTTTCGACAAAATAATAACCTATAACCTTCTCCTTATAGTTATGTTACTTACTAACGTTTTTAATAATAAATATTATATAAATATTGCAGCCTTACTTCCAAATTACTTTTCACTATTTCCCACAACAGTTTTTTTCATTCTCCCACTTTTCGTTCAAACTGACGTTTCGAGGAAGGCTATGCCTTGCTTGCTATCTATGCCTTCGTTACCGTCATTTACGCAAGTCAGTGCATACGTGCGTACGTGTCTGAAGGTGGCGCATATGCGCTTCCGTACATTCTTATGTTACTACCTCAACTGCTACATGATGCTAGTTCTTTTTAATTTTTGTTGAAAATTAGTCTTCATTCAATTCTTCGTAACTCAAAATTAGAGCGAGGAACATTGTAGAAGTTATTGAAGTTATTATTTACATTTCTTTAAAGTTTGAAATAAATATAGTGGCTGTTCTACTGATAAGTTCTTTATGTATTTTATGGATAATAAAATTTTGGCTTCTTAATCTAGTTTAAATATTTTTAAAGTCAAGATCATAAATCAGTCACATACGTGATATCGATAATATTGCAATTACAGTTCTGTATCGATATATTCAAAATCTTGTAAGTAATATTGGAATGGATTTTTCATTCCAGATAAACGTTCCTCATTCTTATCTCTACATTTATATGGAATTAAAAATCCATTCTAGATGGTACATGACCTTAAGGCTTACAAAAGCAAAAAAGAGGATTAAAAAACAGTGCTCAAGAACAAAAAAGCACACCTGGCGTAACTTATCTATTTACAGTGAAATATTTGTGAAGCGACCAACGAGTCAAATAAAGATAACAACTTTTTAAGGTATAAGAATTTATAATATTATCAAGACATGAATAAAAATGCGGATAGCAAGGGTTAACCAAATTTTTGAACTTAACCTAACAGCACGGAACGTTCCACGGAAACCTTCAGAACATTCCCGGAACGTATAAAATGTCCGCCGCTTGGGAACCTTCCAGGAACGTTCCAATGAAACCTAAAGGTAGCCTACCCTTATTGTTATTTTAAACAACAGTTATCTCTTAAACCGTAAGAGATAGGTAAAAATGGATGTCATTTTTGAGTTTTGAGTACCGTATAGACTATACAGGGTGTCTCAAAGTTCGCGCATACGGACCACATAGCTCGAATACTGGTGGAAAACTAAAATCATATTTTAGAGCTCAAAAATGTCAATTACTCATTATTTTTTTAGATGAAAAAGGTCAAAATTGGCCAATCACGTTGCGTCTTTCAAAGTTAGTCAGTGGTGCTTCAATTAAAAAAAAATACTCGACAGCAACCCAATTCACGCTAAACAGTTTTCTCGTTCACAACAGTGACCTTTGAAAACCAATTCGCAACGACGAAACTTGAAATTATTTAAAAAATAATAAACCATCAAACTTGTTTTCAAAGGTCACTGTTGTGAACGAGAAAACTGTTTAGCGTAAATTGAGTTGCTGTTGAGGATTTTTTTTTTAAATTAAAGCACTACTGCCTAACTTTGAAAGACGCAACGTGATTGGCCCACTTTGACCTTCTTAATCTAAAAAAATAATGAGTATTCAACATTTTTGAGCTCAAAATATGACTGAAGTTTTTCACCAGTATTCGAGCTATGTGGTCCGTATGCGCGAACTTTGGGACACCCTTTATACTACACTATAATATGATATCCATATTATAAACTGACATCGATTTTGACCTATCACTTACGGTTTTTACGATATTTATTGATAATAATAACAATAACGGTAATTTAGGTTTGAACGTTCCCGTGGAACGTTCCCAAGCGGTGGACATTTTACACGTTCCGGGAACGTTCCGAGCTATTAGGTCAGGAACTACTGGTATTCAAACCATCTGTTTAATAGTTTAATCTACAAAGCAAATTAAGAAACGAATAAAACCTTTGAAAACCTAGCTGTAATATACAATAAATCATCGTGTAAATATCAGTCCCCCTAGCCCGACTGAGGAATATTTATGCAGTGAGTTAGCTATGGAAAGATTTCAGAAAGGAATTTTCAACACCTTTTTAAACCGGAAAAAATTAAAGACTTTGTTTAGTGACTTTCGTATGCCGAGCTTGTAAATTATACACTAATGATATGCCGAATGTTTAAAGAGACTTCAGGATTTCTTTGAGCAGTTGTAACTGTATCTAATTATTTGTACACAGACCGAGGTAAACGAGGAATGTGTCGTAGCGCTAGTCCCTCACCTGTGAAGAGAAGGCGGACTGGACTGCGCCTCAGCTAACAACGTAACCGCTCTCCTTGCGCTTTTACTAATGCATCAAATTTAGATCTAGGAGGTAAGCGAGGAGGACTACCGCCCACAGGTTCTAGAAGGAGAACGCGCGAAGAAATCGCTTATTATCTCTGCATTATACGAAATAGGCTGCAAAGAGAACAAAAGAAATTTTGCGAGTGATTCAAGTAAATTGTTCTTGAAAAATTCGCTGGGGGAATATTGTAAAGAAAAATTGATGTTGAAAAGAAAAGATATATGTATTTATATCAACATTTAAGTTAGACTCATTATAGAATGAAAATGGATCATATTTTCAATGTTAGAAACTAGTGTAAGTAATTGATCAACAGCCTAAAACTGGAGTATTATATAAAATTCCAATGATCAAATCAGATTGACCCCTGTTGTCAGGAGTTTCATTAAAGTGCATCAAACAGAATAAGGTGAATAAACTTCTCAACCTACTCAGGTCATAGCTTATCTGAGACGGTATGCGGGGTGTAAATAGAGCACAGTCCATATTTAAGCTCAAACAGAACCCACAGCGTGTTTAAGCTTCGCATGCATTGTTGATAGACTGCGGGCGTAGTGAAAGACTGTGCTGCAACTTGACGTATAGTAGATCTTAATTGACCTCCTGTGAGATGACATTTTGAATTGAAATAGATAATTGTTCCTCACTTAGCTATTATTTATCTTATAAAATAAAATAAGAACCACTGCCCTTATTCAAGAAATAAATAAAAATTAAATGGTTCGTGTTTAAAGCAGTCCGGGTATTGGATCGGTCCGTTGAAAAATCATAAAAATGAGTTTTTCTTTGACAGTGAAATATGTCCTCTTTCACATAATAGCTTTCTTAAGGGCCCTTTCCACGCTAAAATGTGAATTATCACTGTTTAAAATCGTGTCAAAAAACATGGGAATTTATGGAGAGGCCTTTCGCGGGCTCAAAAAATTGTTAATTTTGAACGGTGCTGCGTTGACTAAAGTTGGCAGCACAGCTTCTGCTGGAATCGCAAAGTGCGAAATTTCAAATAATGATTTAGTTGTCGCTTTATTGCAGGTTAAGTTTACTTTCTCGACATGTGGTTATGCTGTCAACTGCTAAGCGTGAAAAATGATCTTGACTCGAATCGAGTCAAATCAACATTTAAATTTACATTTTATTATTGTTTTAAAGATATTTTATTTATATTGATCAAAATACAAATTTAATACCTAATTTATTGATATGCTGGCCAAATTTCAGCTTTAATTCCAAATTTCAGAAAAAAATAATCAACAAGACACTTGTTTATCTCAAGGTTCTTAAAGGAAGAAACCCAAGCTTTCTTTCTAGCAGAAAAAAAATTGTTTCAAAAAAATGTTATTCTATGGAAAATGTAAAATTTGTCTTTGGCCTTCATTTTCCAATCTCAATTTATTTTAAAAAAGCGTATGATCAATGGAAAGGGCGTGAAAGCCCCTATTGAAACTATAGTGGACGACAATTTTTGTATAATGGTAATTTTCCTTATTATCAAACCACTGATACCAAAAAAAAAGAAAAATTTAACATGGCAAATTTTATTTGTTATGTCAAGAGCATCAATTTCAGCCATCCCCGAAGAAAATCTGAATACAAGAAAAGTTTGCAGCATAGGGGTCTTCTCATCTATCAATTTTCCTACCTCTTCCCCTTTATCCTCAAATGATTGTTTGCTTAAAATTTTTTATTAAAATAGGCTGCAGATTTTTCCCAATGTTCTCAGTATTTTTATACGATTTGCAGTAGTCACTTTCCGGGGCATATATAAAATCTCAGGGTCGTGGCTTGATTTTTTTTTTTTTTTTGCGAGTTAAGAGGCGGGACAGATGATGGGTACAAGATTATAAGGGTTTCCTAAGAAACCATAGAGCCATGCTCATGACTTAAGAAAATATTAGTCAAATTCTACATTTTTAAAAAAGTGTTCTCGCAAAACATTCGCGATAATGTGAGTAGAAAAAAATCAGAAATACGAATTAGTTCTGGTATTAAAATTAAATTGTTCGGTATATTTTCAGTAGGAAATCGGTTAAGAACTTCAAAACTGCAGTATTTTCTATAAAATTTAGTCGTTACTCGTACGAATGATCTAGATTCTAGAATGTGAAGTAAACTTTTCCTTGCGTCCTAAAATACGAAAACTACTTCAATAACAAAAGAAAAAAAAATAGAATAACCCTGGCATATGGTACTTTTTTCTTCTTCCGGAATTTCCCACTTCATTTCATATTCAGCGTCATTTAAAAAACATTGTTTGTCTGCCATATTTGGTTTTAAATACAAGTGAGAAAGGTCAATTTTCTTTTCTATATGTAAAAAAATTAACGCAACGTACCTTGTGAATGGTACGGGAGACCCTTGAATTTCACAAATGAAGGCTACCACCCTTGACGAAGAGGCAGTCAGTAACTTGCCTTGATACCGATCGCCAGCAATGCGTGGAGCCACATTGCCGGTGGGTTCTGTAATTACGTTTCACACATCGGTCGAAGAATAGCAAAGAAAGTCAAGACGTAAAGTGTCATCGAGGTGAAATAACTTCTTGAAAAAAGGAAGGAAAGTTACTTTCTGCTTATAAATTGAGAGAGTTTGCCTTGAATGCCGGGCTTTGGGATGCCTTCCTTTAATATGATATCATATCAGTATTTATATGGTTATAATTATTTGGAAATTTACATACTTCAATTATAAAATGAGCAATCAATATTTTAAGTAATTAACAAATAGTATTATTTTTAAATCCGGTTTCGTATACGGACTGAGGTAGATTTTTTTCGTTTTTCTTAAAATGTACAGAAAACTAAACAAAAAATTGAAAAATGTAATGATTAACCTGATCAAGAACCTTAACATCAGTATCACAAATAATTTTAAATTTGAACATGTTAAAAGCATTTACAATTCTTTGATTTTTAGTGACAAATAAAATGAATGGGTAGGTTTTTCTACTAAAAATTAGAAGTCTCAAAATCGGATATAAACATCCCATGAAAGTTCGTGAACTCCCTGAAATCACTTGAAATTCTATGAAATCTCTTTAAATCCATTGAATTCCCTTGAAATCTCGTGAAAATCCTTGAAATATTTTTGAATACTTTACAATATTAGAAATTATTTGAAACCCATTTAACTCCGTTATAATCTTTGAAATAAGGTGCAAAGTTTGAAGTCCTATGAAATCTCTTGAAATTTTCTGAAATCCCTGAAATCCTATATTTTGAAATCACTTGAAAAACTATGAATACTTTTGAAATCCCACCAAGTTTATGTGAAATCTTTAAAATTCCCTTAAAATCTTTTGAAATCCAATGGAAATCCTTCAAATTTTGTTCAATTCCTTAAAATTTTTGGGAACCACTTTATTTTATTTTAAAGCACGTGAAATAGTATTTAATGTCCTATGCAATTTTTTGAAATATTTGAAAATCGGTTAAATACTTAAAGTTCTAAAAAATCCCTTGAAATATTTTTAAAACCCTTAAAATAATTTGATTTTTTTTTAATCTCTTAAAATCTTTCGAAGTAATGGGAAATTCTTTCAAATCCCTTGTAATCTTTTGAAAACTTTGAAATCCATTGAAAATATTTGAAATTCCTCGAAATCGTTTGCTATCCCTTGAAATCTGAAGTACATACACTCAGTAGTTGAGTGGTTGCTAGCCCCTCGTCTAAAGTATACAATATTAACTTTTAGTTTCATAAATTCAATAATGAAAGTAGTGCTTTTTTGGATTTTTAGCGTAGAAAACGATTTTTGCGACAGTTTTTGAAGGTATTTTCATATGCCATGGTGCGTCAAACTACAGGCATTTTTCATATTTTCTTATTTGTATAAATGGCTAAACTAATTTGGTTATGCACAATGAAACTGATTGTACAGCTGCCGGAAACCTTTAGCTACCATGGCAGTTTTGAAAGAAAACATACCTGAAAATGGGTAGTGGGTTCGCTTGTGCTTGACACATCATTGTTATGGTTGTCTTCGCCGGCATTGTGAAAACAGTTATCTTAGCCGTAGGTGGTATCTTTGGTATCTTTGACCAAAGGAGCGCAAGCTACCTGGGTTACCTTCCCCTTCCACTGGGACACTACCCCTCTCACCACTCTCGGTGCCGAGTGCGCGCCAGCGTCTGCCGTCGACCCATGTCAGCGGGGGGTCCTTTGTACTCATGAGGAATAAAATACAAAACATCAAGATTTTTTAATTTTGCAATTAGTAATTTGGAAATATTATATTCGAAATCTACGTTTCTTGGCGATTCCAACGATATGTTACTTGACTTCGTAGGTTGAAAATAAGGAATGTTTAATAGGCCATATCCCGTTTTTTCGGATTGCAATGCTCGGATCGACTAGTTTCTAGACAGTTCGGCTATTTTGATATATAAAATTAATAATTAACTTTGTCCCGTCGCCTCAACACCTCGGCCATCTAAAAGTTAATTTTTTGTTAATTTTGGTCGGATATGAATTTCAATTCATTACATCCTAATATTCATTTCATTAAAACATGAACCATTTTTAAACATTAGAAGTGCTTGATGTATGAGTACATACTATATATATTGGACTTTTAAAATCATGCAAACTTTATTGTTTTCAATGATGCATTCATACATCAAGCACTTCTAATGTTTAAAAATTGTGCATGTTTTGATGAAATAAATATTAGGATGTAATGAATTGAAATTCATATCCGACCAAAATGAACAAAAAATTAACTTTTAGATGGCTGATGTGTTAAGGCGACGGGACAAAGTTACAACAATATAATAGAAACTGTGTTGGTTCTTCATAACGTATGAATACATATGAACATATACTCGAACCTCGATAATTCGAACACCTCCATAATTCGAACTTTTCAGCCGGTCCCTTGCTGTTCGAATTATGGAGGTTCGACTGTATTGGACTTTTATGGTATGACAAATAATTATATTAATTAATTATTAATATTTCATATCAAAATAGCCGATCTGTCTAGAAACTACTCGATCCGAGCGTTACAATCCGGAAAACGGGATATGGCCTATTAAACATTTCTAATTTTCAACTTACGAAGTCAAGTAACATATCGTTTGAATCGCCAAGAAACGTAGATTTCGAATATAATATTTCCAAATTACTAATTGCAAAATAGAAAAATCTTGATGTTTTGTATTTTATTCCTCATGAGTACGAAGGACCCCCCGCATACATGGCTCGACGGCAGACGCTGGCGCGCACTCGGCACCGAGAGTGGTGAGAGGGGTAGGGTCCCACTGGAAGGGGAAGGTAACCTAGGTAGCTCGCGCTCCTTTGGGCTGTACCCGACTATACGCAGATGTAAGATATCTCTGATACGGTTAAAATTATAATACAGAAGTAATTTACTTTTATGAACAGATTTAAATATCTTTCTTTTATTTAAACATCAAAAACATTTACAACTTACTCTATAATGTAGTAATACAAATAATGACGAGATCACTAAAGTGACTAAAGAATGTATGTAAGAATGTAACATCTACCTGAAAGTGGGAAAAGGGTGTCCCTGAGCATTGCAGAGCAAGGTTACTTTCATTTCTTCTACACATGCAACAAAATCAATGGCGGCTGATGGAAATCGTGGGTTTGTATCATTAACTGGTTCTAAGAAATTTACATTCAATTGATTTCAATAAAGATTTAAATTGTTTTAGCCTAATAATGGGTCAGGAAACGCCTGGTGGTAAAACCGAAGTATTCTTCATTCTTAAATAACCAAAATTTAAGTTCAACAGATAAAAAAAGCGTGCTCGATGGAAAATGCAAATAAGCCTTATAATTCAAAAAGTTTACCTGAAAATGGGAATTGGATGTCCCTGAGCATTGCAGTGCATGGTTACTTTCATTGACACTGTGCTCGCAAGGACATCATACTTGGCTGTTGATGGCACTCGAGGTTTCGCACCATTTACAGGTTCTACGAAATTCATTCTATTTTAACTACAATTTTAAAAATAGCTAAATAGCACTGACCTAAACGTGGGAGTAGGGAACGCCTGAGCATCACACAAAACACTCAAAATCGTGCCTGCCTTCATCTCAAAAGAATCAGACCTTGATTTTGATGACCTCGGGAATTTCGGGGGCACTTGACCTGCTGGTTCTAATATCCCCATACATTCCAAATGATTAAAGAATTAACTTACTTAAAGAAAAATGTAGAGAGAAATGACACCAAACATAAAGAAAGTAAATAAAATCTAATCGTGTAATGATTCCATTATTAGGATGAACAATGCTTATATGAGGGGTTAACCACTCAACTTCTGAGCGTACACCAGACTTCAAGATCCCAAGGGGTTGCAAAAGATTTAAAGAAAGTTCAAAAAATTGCACAGAATTTCAAACATTTCAAAATGTTTCAAGAGATTTCAAAGAATTTTACAGGATTTCAAAGACTTTCAGAGGATTTCAAAAGACCACACACAAGCAGAGAAAAATCTGCTAAACTTTCAGGATTTTCAGTTAAAATAGGGACAGCATAGATTTTTGTTAAAGATTACCGAATTTTCTACAGAATGTACAGAATTTTCAGCAAATTTTATAAATATACGGATAATTTCTGTAACATTTGCTAAAAACGAGGCTAAAAATTCTGTAAATTCAGCATAAAAATTTGCTAAACTTTATAGAAAAGTTACGCTTGTCCCTAATTTAAATTAAAAATCTCTAACTTATGCAGACTTATTTTTCTCCTTGCAGAATTTTAAAGGATTTCAACAAATTTATAAGGCCTTCAAGAGTTTTCATAGGATTTCAAAGATTTAAAAAGAAATACTCGAAAATAATTCCCAAAGATTTCAAGACATTTTAAAGAATTCTATAGGATTACAAATATTTCATAGGAATTAAAAAGGATTTCAGAAGAATTTAAACGATTCACGCTGACTTTACTGGATTTCATAAGACTCTTAAGATTTTAAGGAACTTCAAAACAAAAATCAAAAGATTTCCAGGGAATCCATGAGATATCACGGGATTTAAACGGATTTCTAAGATTTTTTGGAATGTCAGAAAAATGCAAATGTTTTGAATATTTCATAGGGTTGAAAGATATCAAAGAATTTTAATAGAAATAAAGTAACTTCTAAATATGTTAATAAATTAAAAATAATATCCCGGATTTTCATAGGATTCCAAGGGATTTCAAAAGATTTCAACAAATTTTAAAAGTTCCATAGGATTACAAAATATTTCAACGGATTTGAAATGATCTAAAAATAATTTAAATGAATTACAGCGGTTTTATGGGATTCTAAGGGAATTCAGCAGATTTCAAGATATATGAAAGGATTTAAAAATACTTCAACGGATTTAATGGGATCTCATAGGATTTCATAGAATTTCCCAAATTTAGGACCATACGAACTACTATCCGTCCAAAAAGTTTAGGCACCGCGATTTTGGTACAGATTTTCCTGAAAATCTCAGCCGAAAAAAAAATCTGAAAATATGGGACCACATGCATGTTGTAGCTGAAGGTTTTGCCAATCCAGATACGTAGTTTCAAAATTTTGAGATGAATAGCAATTATTTCTGGGCGAGTGAAAGATGAAAAAGCGTAATTATCCCATCATCATTTTAGAATACTTAACTTTGAATGGCTGCAAGTCAGTGAAAAAAAAATGAAAAATCTGCAAAAAATATATGTGTTTTGTTGATATTTTCTGTGCTTAATGGTGATATTTAGAGTCGGAAATATTCATTTGTTAATAACTAATTTTCAAAGAAGTGGAGAGGTGTCATCTCCGGAACTAAGAAACGTACAGAGATGATTCTTGAAGGAAATTACCCATTTTTAGCTTCTGGCAATGTTTTGCGTATTATCAATGAGCAAAAAGTTGCACTTGAATATTTAAAAAATTATTTTCTTTGTGGAAGAATACAAAAGGCTTAACGATAATCGAGGCTACCGCACTCTCAGCATGGGACTTGTGCTACTGCTACATGTGCACCACGACCCTGAGCCCGGATGCAAAAAAAAGGGTACCGATAACTGTCAATATCTCTAAATAAATAACAGGCAGGCAATATTTCACCAAAAGTATCGGATAGTTTAACAGCGATTGTAATATAAAATATTTCAATTTTTAATTTGTTAATAGTTTCGTAACTAATATTCAATGATCAAAATAAATCCGAATTTGAAAGAATCGCAAATTATTTTTTACCCATCCACATTGTTCATCAAAATCATTATACCATTATACCATTAAGCCATTTCCCTTACGGCGAGCCTCTAGGGGTAGGCGTGAAACTACCCGATTCGGGTAGTGTTTCTAGGTGGATAGTTTCTTGTAGTAAATAACTACAAGTGTGGGCTCACCACACCCACGACCGCCAACAGCAACGCAGTAGTATTATTCCCGAACGGTCACCCATCCAAGTACTAAGCGCGCCCAACACTGCTTAACTTCAGTGATCTAACGGGAACTGGTGTTTCCAGCGTGGTATGGCCGTTGGCCATAAATCGAAATCATTAATGATCATGAATCATGAATCATTAATCATTAATGTTAATTAATTTGAGTAAAAAATTGGTCCCTTTGGTTAAAAATCAAACTTTTTTTTTGAAGCTACTCCTAGAGAAATGACATGAACATTAATGATTTTGATGAACAATGTGGACGGGTAAAAAATAATTTGCGATTCTTTCAAATTCGGATTTATTTTGATCGCTGAATATTAGTTACGAAACTATGAACGAATTAAAAATTAAAATATTTTATATTAGAATCGCTGTTAAAATATCCGATACCTCGATTATCGTTAAGCCTTTTGTATTTTCGCGAAGAAAATAATTTTTTAAACATTCAAGTGCAACTTTATGCTCATTGATAATACGCAAAACATCCACAGTGGGAGTCTGTAACCCATACGTGGCGCGTCCCCGGGTGGCGGATAGGAGAATGCTCGCTGAAAACAGAGGGTAGGGCTGAAATAAAATAGGCCCCGCGGACCAAACAGACTGGGTGAAGGACACACCGAGAAAAAACCACGACCGCTTCCTGTTGCAGCCCTGTACCGAGGGTTTCTGCTGAATACGGTTACACTACTCAATAAGCAGTCGCAGGCAAGGGTTCAGGGATGGTCCCGAAGGAAAAACCTCCAAGCCAAGGCGTTAATCCACCGTGCCGAAGGCTGCATGGCACCAGGGGAGTGGTGTCGCTAACGGTATCTCTAGGATACCAGGTCGCCTTCTAGAGTATACGGAGTATAGTATATGGAAGCGGATGAAGCGATGATACAGAGTCATAAAGTCTATGTGCAGTTAGGTGAAGTACTGGACAGGATGCAGGAGTTCTGCACTACTAAAAGAAACATGTTTATGCCTATTAGGGATGGACTGGAGGAGGCACAGCTTCTAATGGAGGAGCTGGCATCGAAATTGGGCTACGCCCACAACTCCTTCCGAAATGCGATGAAGGATTTCGGAACGGAGGTCGCGGGAAAAGATAAGAAGAAGGCGATTGCTAAGAAGATGAGCGAAGCGGTGAAAGGAACCAGCCAAACGGGGACCCAGACGGAAGAAGCCCTGGAAACTCCCGCTCGGAAGCGCGAACGGGAGTCCACCCTGAGCCCCATTGAGGCAGGATCTTCTAAACCGAAGAAAAAGAAACCGAGGACGCACACTACAACAGCAGCGTCCTCGACTCCGAAGAAGCCAGACGGAGAAGACAGGCCTGACACTGACATCAGGAAGCAGGCGAAGAAGGTGCGGACACGAGCTCGGCCCGAGGCGGTTCTCATCAAACCGGCCGAGGGTCTAAGCTATGCCGAGGTCCTCAAGGACCTCAAACAGAAGGTGAAACCGGAAACCCTTGGTGTAAAAATCAAGGGTGTCAGGCATACCAGAAATGGAGAGGTCCTTGTGGAGCTTGGACCTGCAGCAGAGGGCAGGGCCGAATTTTCGGCTGCAGTGAGGGAGGCTGTTGCGTTGGGGGGTACTGTGCGCGAGCTCGTACCCCGTACCGAGATCGAGGTCCTGGACCTCGATCCAACAACGGAGGCCGGTGAAGTCGAAGCGGCCGTTAGAAGCCACTTTGGAAGTCGGGGTGCTGGAGAAGTGAAGGTCAGCCTCACGAGAAAACCCTTCAGGGGCAACCTGAAGGCTTTCGTGGAGCTGGCCGAGGAACTAGCCGCGAGGTTGGTAGGCACAGGACACCTGAAGGTGGGGTGGGTGTCCTGTCGTGTACACAAGAAGGCGGAAAGGGTTCGGTGCTACCGCTGCCTGGGCTTCGGCCATATGGCAGCGGGTTGCGATGGCCCAGACCGCACGAGGTCATGTTGGAGATGTGGCAAAGAGGGCCATAGGGCTGCGGCGTGCGAAAGTTCGCCACAGTGCTACCTCTGCGCCACAAACGAAGATAAGCCCCGGACAGACCATCGTCCCGGGACAATGAGGTGCAGGGCGTTCCGAGAGGCAACCTTGTCGAGGAAGCCTCAAGGACGCGCTACCTAGACGAACAATACCCAACCAGGATGCCGAAGGCCGACGAGCCCGTTGCGTGGTAGCACCACACTACTGAGGACGATGCGTGCATCCTGGTTGGATGATGATCGGAAGAATGCCAAGCTGGCGCTAAAAAGTGGAAGTCGAAGTACGACTTAGTGGCCTTACCCCCATGTCCTTGAAGTAATGCGAAAGCGGTTCCGAGGACATGGGTTGGCGGGAAGAGGAGGTGAGTTTAGTGGGTATTACCGTTTTTTGGTCAAGTCCCACACTCAGTGCGTAAATGCATTCTCACCTCCTCTACAAAAAAAATAAAATAAAATAAAAAATACGCTAAACATTGCCAGAAGCTAAAAATGGGTAATTTCCTTCAAGAATCATCTCTGTACGTTTCTTAGTTCCGGAGATGACACCTCTCCACTTTTTTGACAATCACTTATTAACAAATGAATATTTCCGACTCTAAATATCACCATTTCTTTTTCACCATCACCATCATTTTTTGCAGATGTTTCATTTTTTTTTTCACTGACTTGCAGCCATTCCAAGTTGAGTATTCTGAAATGATGATGGGATAATTACGCTTTTTCATCTTTCACTCGCCCAGAAATAATTGCTATTCATCTCAAAATTTTGAAACTACGTATCTGGATTGGCAAAATCTTCAGCTACAATATGCATGTGATCCCATATTTTTAGACTTTTTTTCCGCTGAGATTTTCAGGAAAATCTGTGCCAAAATCGCGGTGCCTAAACTTTTTGGACGGATAGTAGGGGTGTTCAAAAATTTTAAAAACCCAAACCCGATGGGTCGGTTCAGGCCTTAAATTGCCGGTAATTTTCGGGAACTTCTTTCCAGCCGGTTCGGGTTTTCGGGTTAGCTCGAATTTTCAGGTTTTTGGGTAGGGTTGCGTACCCGAGTCGACCCGACGTCATTTTGCACGACACTAATACGAACGTTTCTTAGTGTCTTTTATGTTAATTTTTTAATTTTAATTTTCTGTGGACGTGAGTTGTTGCGAAAACATGTCAATAAATTAGGAATCGAGTAAGTATGACATGGTCTTAAAGCAATTTAAAAGGATTTCTAAGATTTCAACCGATTTCAAATGAACTTGAAGCATTTCAAAGATTTCAACGGGATTTCAAGTAAATTAAATTAATATAAAGGTATTAATTAGGACTTACAGAGATTTTAAAGGATTTAATGGAAAATATATATGAGATTGACAAACCCTTCGATATAATGATTTCATTACACGAATTCTGACATTGAAGAAAAAATATAGCCTTCAGTTTAATGAAGGTCGCTAATCCCACACGTAAACCCGGAAACGAAAGTTGCTGCTAGGTTTTCAAATTTACCTAAACAATGGTACAGGATACCCTTGAGCAGGACATCTGAGAGTTATGGGCTCTTCCACATTTCGTAAAAATGAATTAACGCGATCGTCAGTTGAAAATTTTGGTGCCTTTACTCCTACTGGTTCTAAACACATAGGGAACACCTTAAACATTCTGTAGACCAAAACCACTTTTGTCGCAAGTACCTATCACTTTCTTAACCATAAAATCCGAAATTGATTATATTATATTTATAACCCAATGTCATTTTCAGAATTACCTAAAAGATGGAACAGGATACCCTTGAGCAGGACATCCTAATGTTATTGTTTCTGCAGCCTCGCGTAAAAACGAGTTAATACGGTTGTCAGTCGAAAATTTAGGTCCCTTTACTCCTACCGGTTCTAAAAACAAGGCAATTGGCTCTAGAATAATCTAATCGAGCGTAAACTAATTTCAATCACTGAAATTGAGATTGACACGTAGATCATAGTTTGTGGAAAACTCAAGTTTACATTTAAAAGCCCTTACTAAGAATATATAGTGCCATTTAGTTACCCTTATGAATACATTCTGACAGGAATACCTTATTATTTACCCTACCTGAATGCTGGTACTGGATAGCCTTGAGCTTGACATGGTATCTCGAACTCAATAGAACTTCTAATCGGCAGCCACCGCTTGGCATCACCCGAAATTGAAGGAGCCTTACTACCAACTGGTTCTTTTGAAGGAAACAGATTTAAATGAACCCCTTGCATTGAAACATGCCAACCAGTGGTGGCGTAGCATGGGTTGGCACCCGGGGCGGTTACGGGGTGACACTTTGGTTTTGTCACCCCTTATTGCCCCTTATTGGCACCCCTTGGTGCTTGGCACAGGGGCTGGCACCCGGGGCGGACCGCCCCCATCGCCCCCCCCCCCTTACGCCGCCACTGATGCCAACATTACACCCAATCTACAATCTGCGTTTATTAATGTGCTTATCAGTGCGCTTATAAAACAATTTGGTTGTGTTAGAGAATTCAATAGTGTCCATATATAACATTTTTGAAAATTTTAAAGACTGCAATTTTGTTAAATTCAGAATACCTCGGGTCGTCATAGAGATTTTGAAGCTAAACATTTTTTTTTTAAACGAAATTTGACCATTACTACTGAATTCAAGAGTACACTAGGGTGGCTCAAAAACACTTTTTAGAGGGCAACAACCCCCCCCCCCCCCTTTTGTTCCAAATCCAAAAAAAGAAAATCCCTAATTTCTGTTTTTTCGTTTTTTTTTTTTTAAATTTCAACTGCTGCCAGTTTTGACTTGAAGTTTCCCATGTAAAATGCATGGGGAAAAATCACTTTTCAGTTTTTGAAATAATTTTTTAGGGTTTGAAAAAATGTGTCGGGAATGTATAGAGGCTTGTAGAGAATTAACCAACGAAGAATTTCATGCATCGGATATATGGTTTTGACACCCCTAACACACCCCTACGAGTCCCTGAAAACTACCCTGAAAACCAAAAATATCAATTCTTCATAAAAACGACCTTTTGAGCACTGTATTCTCATCATTTTTGTACCAAAAATTATTTATATTAGTCTAGTGGAATATTGATTAACATTGCTTAATTAATTTTGAATTATTTAAACAAATGGAATTTGTTAAATTTTTTTTTAAATTCGTTTTTTTTCTCCAAAAATTATTACTATTAGTCCAGTGGAATATTTATTAACAATAATGTATTGATTTTTAATTATTTAAACAAATGGAATTTGTTTTAATAATTTTCTTTTGAAATTTTTGTTATCAAAGGTTATTATTATTTTTTCAGTGGAATGTTTATCAGCATTTGTTAATTAATTTGCAAAGTTTTAAACAAATTCCATTTGTTTAAATAATTTTTCTTAAACATTTGTTTTTTTTTTAAGAAACAAGGTTTTTTTCTAAAAATTCGTCGCGCTGGCAGTTTATTATCTTTAATAACTAATTGTTTCAACAATTAAGTCTTGATTCTTAACAGGAACATATAATACATATTTGAATAAGTTTTGAAACGTATTCGAAAAATATTTCTCCTAAGAGACATCATCGACACTTTTCAGTATACCTGTGAGCTTATCATTAGCAGAAATCCTTGCACTTGTGTATAATTTTATACCTGTCCTCCCCGTTTACGAACGGAACTTTCCATTTTATTTTGAATTTTCTGTATTGCATTTGGTTAAAGAGTATAGGAAAAAGTTCCCAGATAGCAAAAAAAACAGCATTATGTCTCTACACAGTGACGGACAATATGGATTAAGATTATATAAGAAAAAAGCGAACAAATTGAATTTGTGGAAACAAGGAAGGGTTTGTTATATAAAAAAGTAAAATGTAAGTTCGAAAATTCATTATTATACAACCTTGATTATTAGTTGAATATAAATAATAATGTATGGTTTTAACAATTAAAAAATATTTGAAAATAAATGTATGTCACCTAACGATAATAAACTGCCATGTCAACGAATTTTTGGAAAAATAATCGAAAATTGATAAATTATTGTTAATAAATATTCGACTAGACCAGTAGTAATAATTTTTAGGAAAAAAGTGAATTTTCAACAACAAAATATTTAAACAAATTCCATTTGTTTGAATATATAAAAATTGATAAATTATTGTTAATAAATATTCCAGTAGACCAGCAATAGTAATAATTTTTACGAAAAAAACGAATTTTCGAAAAAAAATTAGTCAAACAAATTCCATTTGTTTAAATAATTGAAAATTAATTAAGCAATGGATATAAATATTCCACTAGACCAATATAAATAATTTTAGGTAAAAAAAAGACGAGAAGACAGTGCCAAAAAGGTCGTTTTTATGGAGAATTTATATTTTTTATTTTAAGGGTAGTTTTCAGGGACTCGTGGGGGTGTGTTAGGGGTGTCAAACCCATATGTCCGATACATGAAATTCTTCGCTGGATAATTCTCTACAAGCCTCTATCCTTTTCGTCACATTTTTTCAGACCCTAAAAAATTATTTCAAAAACTGAAAAAAGTGATTTTTCCACATGCATTTTACATGGGAAAGCATGAAAAAAAATTTTGCCATGCATTTTTCAGCCACCCTAGTGTAGACATGTCATGACATCACTTGAAACCTCTTGAATTGTTTAGAATTCCCTGAACTCTTCTGCATTTTTTTCAAATCTATTGCATTCAATAGAAATTTTGTTCATTATCTAGATTGCTTTACATTCACTTGCATTTTTTGAACTCTTAGTGTTCTTATAAATTAGTGATGTATGCTTTAACCAATTAATCGTTTAATAAATGCTAAACAAATAAAAATGGATGAATCAGCCAAAGATTAATCGTATAAATTCATTTAAAAGCAGCTAAAACGAATAAACGATCAAAACAAATAATCGGTTAAAAATTAAATCGCCTGAAGGTAATTAAATCTTTAATTGATTATTTGTTTTCATAATTTATTTGTTTTAACCGTTTTATCAGCTGAAATAATTCGATTAAACATCACGTAGGAATAATAAGGAGACCGATCTCCGTGGCCTCCGTGCATGTGATTTGGCAAGAGCAACGGCACCGTAAATGTGTAACCCTTTAAGTAGTAATCACTCTTAAATGAGTGCGCAAACGCAACGTGTCCTCTTCTCACGTGCGGAAAAATGCGAGTGCGACAGCTTTTAAAAATAAAATATGCCTATCAGGTTATGCGAGTTTGTTTTCTTTTGCAACCGGCAAAAGTTTTACGAGCTCTCAAGTAATATGAGTGCGTAAAAGCTAAAAGGTGTATAATATAATTAATACTTTTATTTAAGGGCGTTGAAACCAAGACCCAACCTCAAATTGAATTTCCTCATTTACCTCAGAATACAGATTTGATAAAAAAAACAAACGAATATGCCATAATTAGATATCTAAAAAATATGTACACTGGGACCTGGAATAAGTTACCTCGGACCAGCAACGTAGCGACAAAGGAGCAGTGCGCCAGTACTGACGCGCGTAAATTGCGTAACATTATGTATTCCAATTGGAAATGGTTCACACGGCCCTGACTGTTTCCGTTTGGAGGCCCTGGGAATAGTATCAAGGTCAGTGTGAGTCATGTCGAAACCGTAATTCAATCCAGGTTCTCGTGTAATTCTAGTATTTGTGGAGTAAACCCTACTGCAAAAAAATATACAGGTGCCTACGGATTATCCTATAAAGGAGCCTATATATGATCCTAGGTCGGTCCCACGTAGGATCCTATATAGGGTCGTATGGGTACCATCTGTAGGAAATTAAACAGCTTCCTACATAGGTTTCTGCATAGTTTCCTACGTAGGAAACTATGTACATTCTCATGAAGGTACTTACTTAGAAAAGTATGCAGGGCCCTATATAAGATCCTATTACTTGTTGCCTAATAATCTATGACTTGTCCCTGCATTAATTCCTACCTATATGAACCTATCATAAATCCTACGTCCCATCGTACACCACCCTATAACCAGTCCCTATAACGTTAAATCCTATGTTCTACACTATAATGGCCAATATGTAATATCCATGATCCACCCTTTAACCAGCCCTAAGTTCCATCTTATAACCAGAACTACGTTAAATTCTACGCTTCATCCTATGACCAGTCCCTACGTTGATTCCTATGTCCCAACCTATAACTGCCACATTACAATATTTTAAAGAACAAAATAAGGCATTAATAAGAAAAGTTGAATGAAAAATACCATTTCTTTAAAGCAACTGTATTTATCATGAAAAATTCCAGATAACTAATGTTAAATAAACTGCAGATTCAAGGCTGGTTATAGGGTGGAGCATAAGGTGGAACATAGGATTCAACCTAGGGAATGGTTATAAGATGGAACGTAGGTCCTGGTTTTAACGCTCTTAAGTGAAAGTTACATAAGATTGTGGTAAAGGATTGCGTTATAAAAGTGGTAAATATAGAATTTAATAAAATTGTATGAACATGAAATTTTGCAATTGAAACTGCAATCTATACTTACCACTTTCATAACACACTCCTTTGATTAATGCAATCTAATGCAACTCTAGTCATTCACTTAACTAGAAGTATTGATTATTATATTTTAAACCATTTACACTCATTTTATTTGATAGCTCGAAAAACTTTTGCCGGTTGCAAAACATACTTTTTTTTCAAAAACTGTCTTTAAAAAAAAAGGCTTGATCCATTTTTTCCTTATTGGCTCAAAATATCTAAGCAACATGAAATTGAATCCTGCTGAGAGTTTTCGTTGAGCTCTGCAAAAACCTCTATAGAAGACCCAGTTTTCGTTTGACATCAAAAAGGTTGTAAGAACTCGTTTACTAGATATTCTATTTACAAAAAAGTCCATGTAATAAACCTTTTTTATCATAAAAAAAAAACAAAATCTCCAAAAATCTGAATTTCAATTTTCAAAAAAGGGCGTATGCGCACCACTAACTTCTGAATTGAAATGAAAAGGTCTATTGACTTATTTAACCGTTTTTTTTTTGTTTAGCATTTGTTAAACGATTATTTCGTTCAAGCGCACATCACAATTACGAATCCACTTTAATTCTTTAGAATTTCCTTGAACTCTTCTCATTTCATTTAAATTCTACTGAATTTGAGTACATTTTTGTCAATTCTTTGTATTCTTCTAAATCCACGATACAGGAATTGTTTGAATGTACTTGAATTATTTTGAATGCTTGCGAATTCCCTTGATTTATTTTTAATTTTTATACATTCTTTGTATTATTTTGAATTATTCAAATTTTGGAATTCAGTTGTACCATCAAAATTAAAACTTAACTTGTTAGTTTTCTACTGTATCCATTATTTGAAGCATATATATATTTTACGACTTATAACTACATTGAAAATTCCGCATAAAATGTTTTTAAATCTTTGTGATACTTCTAAGCCTTATGAATTACGTTAAAAGAAGATTATAAAATGTTACCCCCGCAGTGAGTCGAAAAGGTTCTGCAGAACAGTGGCGTAGCCAGGGGGGGGGTAAAGCCCCCCCCCCCCACCCATTGACGATGGAAGAGGCATATTTACTTAATTTCAATATTTATTTTCATTTATTATTTTTATTAATTTTTAACATATGATATACCTTCCTAAACTACTTTCCCTCTCACTGCCGCAGGAAACGAGGTAGTCGCCCCAATACAAATTTTTCCCAACCCTCATAAAAATATTAATTTCTGAAAGACAAAATGTGAACCGTAATAATATAAATATTGAGCCCGAAAATATTTCTATTGAAAATATTCACCTAATGAAGTCGTAATAAAAATTAGCATTTTTAAATTGTACTGATAACCGAAATTTATAATTAATTCCAAATCAAAGAAAAGTATAAACAGAAGGTAATTTATGGTACACATAACATGAAATTAGTACCTATTTTGACAAAGGAGTTTCTCTGAACAGGGTTTAATTAAATGAATTCTATATTATGAAAACAGAAACTTGTTCAGTTTCCTTGCAAATCTAAACATTTTTTTTGTAGATAAATATCTAAAAGTAAACACTAAAGTAACGGAGTAGCGAATGCAGCTAATATTGCTGTAAAATGGGGCTACAAGCAACTCGTTTTGCTCGATTATTTACAATAAAGTGCAAGAAAAACTTTTAATTAGGTATTGATGCTTCAAATATAGCTCTATTTCACCCTCTTTCGTACAATGAAGAACAAACATACATTTAATTCATAAAAAACTGCTTACAATTTCTTGAAGTGTGAGCAACTTTACCTCACAATTTTTCTTTTAATTTTTCTTAGAAAAATAATTCTGCAGGACCAAAAATAAAAACTTTTATTCATGTGAAAATTTGCATAAATCTTGTTCCGATGCTGGAAAATAGGGAGGGGTACGTCTGTTTACGGAGCAACTGTGCACGTGCCCAAATATGTACGTCAAGGGCTGGTGATACAACAATGCACATTGTGGGCCATTGGTACACAATTGTAAACGCAATTGGTACACATTGGTAAACCGCCCCATCTGCGCACGTCTAAATGTCGATGTGCACAGTTGGGCGTGTACTATCTGCGCACGTGAACAGTTGGGACACTTCCAATTGCGAGTCTCCAACAGTGCATGTGTATAGGTGGTACACTCCCAACTGTGCACGTTGAAATTTAGACGTCCGCAGATGGTACCTTCGCATCTGTGTAGGTCTCAATTAATACAAGCAGATTTTCAACTCACAATTTCACGTGCACAGATGGGATACTTCCAACTCTGTACGTACACAGATGGGATACTCCCAACTGTACAAATGCATAGATGGGAGACTCCCAACTGTGAACGTCTCAATTGATACGAACAGATTAACTGAGACGTGCACAGTTGGAAGAGTACCATCTCTGCACGTGGACTTATCAGTTGAAAATTTGATCGCATTAATTAAGACGTGCACAGTTGGGAGTATCCCATCTGTGCACGTGGACTTCTGAGTTGAAAATCTGATCGTATTAACTGAGACGTGCACAGTTGGGAATGTCCCATCTGTGCTCTGAAACTTGTCATTTGAAAATCTGATCGTAGTAATGGAGACGTGCACAGTTAAGCTCGTGCATAGTTTCAGAATGTACAGATATCCATCACCCTAGAAAAGATGATCCATTACCCAATTTTCCACAGATTTCTGCATGTCAAGTTTTTCACGAGTTTTTTTACCCAAACTAACCGAATTTCCACAACTAAGAATCTTATACGAATGCACTTTTTATTCGTTATAACTAACAAATTTGCACCAAACAAGATTTAAAATAAAGTTTAACATGTGAAAAAAATCGCTTATCTTAAAATTTATTAATAAGAAAAAGATATAACAAAATATATAAAATAAAGACAGAGATCAACGGGCGCTTTTACATAGAACCGAATGGCTGCAATGTGGTCTTAATTAATGGATAATTGAAAATATGTTAGGAAAGTTTAATTGATGTATATGATAATGTAGAGTGTTTTTGAGTTGAAAGCAATTTTTCCCGCAAGGATGATAAACACGACATTTATAAATTTTACGTCTTACATTATCCTAATTTACTCTACAAGTAGTAATGTACTTTCTGTTCAGCCTTTCGAATCCCTCCCTTTATCATTCTTGGCTACGCCACTACTGCAGAATTTCATATATTCTGGGTCATATCATCGCAATTAGAATTCTGCATATTGATGCATTCCATAAGAGTGCAAACATTCTTCATTGGATTATTATAATTTGTTAGCTATAACACTGTTAAACGCAAGCTGGAGGTAGAGTGTAAAATAACTATGAATATCAGCCTTCACAGATAGCAGCATATTCAGTTATTCACGAGGCTATTCAATAACGTGCATTGGCGCTGGGAATTACCTGAATGATGGAACAGGGTGACCCTGCCCTTGACAAGGAATTACGATGTTGACGCCGGTTCGTCTTTCCATTAAACTCCCTTTCTCGCCAAAGACTGATGGTGCTCTACTGCCCACAGGTTCTATCGATAGAAGACCCAGACGTAAAACAAAACAGGCAACAAGAAAATTATCTAATTACTAAAACACATCCAAAAAGAAGCACCATTGTATTAAATGTCGAGAGACGATAGAATCCTACATGCAAACCCACCTTTGAATTTTCCAATGTAACAAAAAAAACTCTAGAAGCTTGGTCTTATCATTAAGGGGACTTATTATAGTTAGAAAACAGGATGCACGTTTCCGGGCGCACAGGTGAATATTTTTGTCTGATTTTTTGCATACGTCATCTACATATTATTCTTTTATGCTGACAAGAGCCGGCTTTTCGAAAAAATGTTTACATTTTGTTTAATAATAAAAAAGAAAAGAACAATAACAGTGAAGCTCAGTGTTAGCTGTGTCTGCTTTTTCACCACGTGCCTATATGGACCCTTGTGCATAGGTTACAAAATCTGAAATTATGAAAGCATGGCTTGATTCCATTTTAATTATCAGAATTAGTTTATTCATATAGTTGAAAGAAAGTGAAAAAAAGATTTATGGAAATCGGTTAATATTTGCAGTAATAATGGAAATGTTAAAGTGCATACAAAAGTGTAGCTGTGCCGAAATTGACACACTTGACACCTACTCTCCCTAAATCTGAATTAATAGTAATCAATCAAAAACTACTGATTAGGAAGTCTTAGTTATTCGAATATAAGCCTTACTAAATAAATTAACGGTTTTCTAGTAAAGATTGTGATAAAAGCTTATAAAAGTAATTACTAAACGACTTTGCAATATTTCAGATAAAAATGATCATTTTCATCTTCTGCACTTGAATTTCAAATAATGAACATTAAAATAAGATTAAAATGTATATATGTAAATCAAAGAAAAAATGAGGTTCAAGATATGAGTGGTAAATATTGTATCCATATATAAACGTAAAAAATGACTATAATTTTTGTTTTTGATACATGAAACTGTATCCCCGAATTGCAGATTTGCATACCTTTGAATTCGGTAGACATATGTCACTTCGCGAGTTTACAAGTTCGAATCCAAGTTTTGGGAAAATATTAAAATTGAAATGTAACAACTAATTCTGATAATAACTACACTTATTTTTATTTCAGTTAGGCCTACTCAATCTTTATATAATGTTCTCATAAACTGTTAAATGGATGACAAATAATACATTAAAAACCCCGTGACAACATTATTCTCATTTGATTAGCTCTTTATTCACTCTTGTAGCATTTTTGTTTCAGGTTAAAATATATATAATTTAAAAAAAGGGTTAAACAACCAACGTAGGGTCCCACTGAGAGCACCTGCCATCTAAAAAAATGACACCATCTCCCAGTAGAACCACGGTAAATCACACTTATGGCTACGTCCCACATCCGCGAGATGGGTGGTCACAGGCCACGATGAAATCACAACGACAGACCGGCGAATCCCTCGTGTGTTTTGAGGACACGAACCGACCCAAGGATGACAGCTTTCTGCATCTATCTCGCCAGGGCCTTGGCATATTTTTGGCACGCGGGTATGGCTTTAAGGTTACAAGCCAGTGATAGTTTCACACCGCCGAGAGCACCTTTCAGAAGGACAATTACTCGCACCGAATATTTTGGGTACAGACGTTGCAGCTCTCTTTTAAGGTCTTGATACCTCTCCTCTTGTTCTTTATTCTTTGCAGTGATGTTGTATTCGGACGGAGCCGAGAATTCGATCACGAATATAGTTCGTTTCTCGAAGTCTTGGAGAACAATGTCAGGTCTCGAGTGAGCAACGGAGACTGCTGCCCGAAAATCGTAGTTCCAGAAAATTTGGCACTTCTCGTTTCGGACAATTGACTCTATATCCCTTAGAGCGTTCGGCAGGGCAGGGTCGCGACCAACATCGTAAGAGCGACAAAGAAGGTAATAGAGTACTCTTAGCGCCGCATTATGTCTATAGATATACGTCGTTCCTGCGTGGGTCGGACACCCCGATAGTATGTGTTCTAGGTACTCAGCGTGTGCTTGGCACGCTCTGCACCTATCACTGGGAACTTCTTGACATAAAATGCGGGCGCGGTATGCTAAGGTGGAAATGACACCGTCCTGGAATGCGAAAATAAAAATCTCTGTACCTGAATTGAGTCCTGATGATTTGAGGAAAGCAAAAGTTTGCTCCTTCGACAAGGACTGTTTTTCTACATTTCTGTGAAAGTTTCCGTGCATATGCTTGTCGAGTAGCTGTTGGTGAAATTTTCCAACCTCTGCTTTCTTTACTTCGGTTTTTAGACGTGAAGCATCTAGATCGAGTAATGCACTTTCCTCACTTCTGATGTTAAAATTCAGACCAAGGGTCTCGGCCGCTTGCTCCGCGGCTTTGTAAAGGAACGCTCCTTCGCCAATCATCTCGTGGTTCCTGACCATCTTTAGGAGAGGATCTCTGCCATTCGCAACGATGTAAGCTGTACTTAGGACAATGCGGTTATGAAGACACTGAAGATTCAAAAGTCCGCGTCCGCCTTGACGGCATGAAATGTATAATCTCGGAACTGACGAATTGATATGCAAGCTTTTGTGCATATGCATGCTCTTACGTGTGGTGACACCAAGAGCCTTGAGCTCGTTCTTCGTCCATTGAACCACCCCAAACGAGTAGAGTAGAACCGGGACAGCAAGCATGTTAGTCGCAGATACATTGTTGAACGCCGACAGATAGGAAGACCAAATCTGTGGAAGAAGATGCTTGTATCAGCTTCGGAGAGTCTCCTTCACTGATGTTACGTCCTGAATGCGGCTTTGAGGCACGCCCAGGTATGTATAGGTTTCTCCAGTGTTAAGATGTCTAATAACACTTATATCCACAAGCTCCGGGTCCTTGGAAACGCCAACAATCTTTCCTTTCTTCAGATGAATTTTGGCACACTTGTCCGAACCAAAGTCCATCCCAATCTCTCCTGTGTAGTTATTGACGATTTTTATAGCAGTTTGAAGTTTGCTTTTGCCAGAGGCATAGATCTTCAGGTCATTCATATAAAATACATGAGTGACCTTTTGCTCGCGCTGATTAGTGTCGCCACAGAGGTATCCAAGAGAATTTCGTAGTGCGAGAGATAGAGGCAGAAGTGTGATGCAAAAAAGCAAAGGGCTCATGGTATCACCTTGTAAGACGTCCCTCTGGAAGGTGACGTTGTTCGTTGTCAGACGATAATTTCTAGATGAGATAGTAAATCTAGTTTTCCAAAGAGGCATCAATCTCTCTATGCATCTCACTAGGTGTAGATGTACCTTCAAGCTTTCCAACAGACAGATGATAAGTCTATGATTGTCAGCAGCTTTGATTTGTTTAGTGTGTGATTCAAGATCCTTAGTTCTTGGGCGAACTTTCGAACCGTTTCCGTGAACGGTCTACCAGATGTTATGTAGTCAATCACACATTGAACACGGGACGCATTCTGTCTTGCCCATCCAATTTTTTTGTTCAGTTGATGCAAGCGTCTTTTGGTCTTTTGATCCATCGTCGGTTTCAGCCTTCGATTTGAATCAGCCAAAGCTCTCGCAGCACCATAAACTAAGCAATTGATGGTCCAGAGGTTGATGTTCCTCCTTTTACTGAAATTGCGATCATCTTTCAGAAGGTGCCTGCTTTCTGCGGCTGGTCTTCATGTCGCTTCTTAATCTTCGCCTGAAGCTTGATCAAGCAGCGGTTGGGGAAGCGCTCCGCGTACATATCCATTTTTCCGGAGATTGTCGGCTTGATTTCGCAAAGAATGATGCAAAACGTGCTGAAGCTCTGGGTGTTTCTGGCACCACAAAGTGTGCATACGCGCCATAAAGCCTCCGCGAACAGTCTAGCACGTCATTCTCAAGTTGATCCGTCCACTCAATGTGGGCGTTTCGCCGGTTCGTCGTCGTGTTTCCATATATATATAGTTAAAAGTTTTTCATAAGGACAACCGCAGGATTTCGCCGGGAGCGGGTGCTAATCTGAAAAATTGCACCCGCTCCCAGCGAAATCGCGGTAAAATTTCAGCTGTAACCACGTCTCACGACCGTGAGATGGGTGGGTACAGTCTGCGCGAATTCAATACGATGATCCGGCGAAAGTCTCGTGCAACCTGAGGACACGGAGCGACCCAAGGACGACCGCCTTCTGCATTCTCCCTGCAAGTGTCTCAGCATTTTGTTGACACGCAGGGATGCTTTTCAGGCTACTAACAAGTGAAACATTGGCACCTCCAAGAGCGCCAATGATCAGGACGATTAGCTTAACAGAATATTCCGGGTATAACCGTCGCAACTCCCTCATAAGGTCTTTATACCTTTCTTTCTTTTCTTTCTCCTTCGCCGTGACGTTTTTGTCCGCTGGTGCCGAAAATTCGATAACGAACATGGTTCGTTTCTCGAAGTCAAGAAGAACCATGTCAGGCCTCGAATGCGCAACAGAAACAATTGTCGAGAATATGAAGTTCCAATATATGCGGCACTTCTCATTCTCGACAACTGACTCTATTTCTCTAGGGGCGTTCAGCGGAGAGGTATTTGGGCTAATGCCGTAAGAGTGACAGAGATGGTAATAAAGCACTCTCAGTGCCGCATTGTGCCTTTGGATGTAGGTTGTTCCCGCATGACCATTTTAAGAAGAGGATCTTGTCCATTTGCGACAATATGTGCTGTACCCAGAATAATCCTGTTGTGAAGACATTCAAGATTCAGTATTCCACGACCACCTTGACGGCGTGAGATGTAAAGTCGTGGAACAGAAGACTTAAGGTGCATGCTTTTGTTCATGTGCATAACCTTTCGGGACCCGATGTCGAGGGATCTGAGCTCGTCCTTCGTCCATGGAACTACTCCAAAGGAATAGAGTACTACTGGGACGGCAAGCATGTTCGTTGCAGATACTTTGTTCCTCGCCGACAGTTCGGAAGACCATATCTGTCGGAGGAGACGTTTGTATCTGCATCGGAGAGTATCCTTTATAGATGTTACGTCCTGAATGCGGCTTTGTGGCACGCCCAGGTATGTATAGGTCTCTCCAGCGCAAAGGTGTCGTATAGCGCTTCTGTCAACGAGTTCAGGATCTTCGAGGATGCCGTTAAGTTTTCCTTTCTTCAAATTAACCTTGGCGCATTTCTCTGACCCGAACTCCATTCCAATCTCTTGAGTGTACTCTGTGACAATTTTTAGAGCTAGATGTAGTTTCTCTTGATTTCTAGCATAGAGCTTAAGATCATCCATGTGAAATACATGAGTTACCTTATGCTTTCGATTTCCAGGTTTGCCACAGAGGTACCCTTCGGAATGGCGAAGTGCGAGAGATAGTGGCAATAATGTGAGGCAAAAGAGGAGAGGGCTCATGGTGTCGCCCTGAAATACACCTCTCTGAAAGGTGATACTGTTAGTGATCACACGATATTTTCCAGATAAGATGGTAAATCTGGTTTTCCAAAGCGGCATTAATCTCTCTATGCATCTCACGATGTGTGGATGAACCTTCAAGCTTTCCAACAGACAGATGATAAGTCTATGGGAGGTTGAATAAAAAAATATATATATATATATATATATATATATATATATATATACGATATCTTTATTATACGAGCAGAAATGGTAAAAAAATATGAGGAAAAATAAGAAAGATGAAAAGTTATACATGTATATCGAATTCAAAGGTACGAACATCTCCGATTCGGGGATACAGTTTCATGTTTCAAAAACAAAAATTATAGTAATTTTTTCCGTTCATATATGGACAGAATATTTACCACTCATATCTTGAACCCCATTTTTTTATTTACATATATAAATTTTGAATGATTGATTAATTAATTAATTACTTTTAATTGATTACTACTAATTCAGATTTAGGGAGTAGGTGTCAACTTTTCGGCAGAGCTACACTTTTGTGTGCACTTTAACATTTCCATTATTACTGCAAATATTAACCGATTTTCATGAATCTTTCTTTCACTTTTTTCCAATTATATGAATGAACTAATTCTGCTAATTAAAATTGAATCAAGCCATGTTTTCATAATTTCAGTTTTTGTAACCTGCCTGAATCTCATAACATTGAAAGGGTCATTCGTTCCGGCTGATTCTACACGCGGAAGTGTACCTGGGTATACTTTCGTATGCACTTCAACATTTCTATTATTACTGCTAATATTGACCGATTTTCATGAATATTTTTTCACTTTCTTCTGGTTATATGTGACCGTCCGCGAAGAAATGGAACTAATGCGTCAAAGCTGAATTTTACAGGACGGACGGTCGTAGCAGAGCCCGCAAGCCAGCATTTGAGTAGTGGGGATGCATCTATGAAAAGAACCCCCTCCACTTACCACTAAACTTTTAGGCACGAGCCAGTGGAGCTCACGGACATGTCGCGTACAGCTGTAGTGGTAAGTGGTGGGGCTGGCTTTCTTAGGCCTCTCGTTCGGTCTCCGCGTACGCTTATCATGCCTATGTTTGTAGCTTAATAACAAGAAAAGTAATTAACTTAAGAAATTTCTGATTATTGGAAATGAAAGAGTAACTCAGAAACTATCGATTGGCGTAAGAAAATGAAAATCGATTTTTTCCGCATTACGTCCCTTTCTTCGCGGACGGTCACATATGAATAAACTAATTCTGCTAATTAAAATTGAATCAAGCCATGCTTTCATAATTTCAATTTTTGTAACCGGTCTGAATCTCATAACAATGAAAGGGTCATTCGTTCCGGCTAATTCGACTCACTCCGGGTTATCAACCTCCTGGCGTTTCACAAGGATCCATAGGCACGTGGTGAAAATGCAGACACACCTATCACTGAGCGTCACTGCTATTGTTCTTTTCTTTTCAATTATTAAACTAAATAAAAAAAAGTTTTTGGAAAAACGGGCTCTTGTCAGCAAAATAGAATAATATTTAGATGACGTATGAAAAAATCAGACAAAAATATTCAACCGTGGGGCCGGAAACCTGCATCCCGTTTTCTAACTCTAATAAATCCCCTTAAATATACCTGTAAGTTGGAACTGGGTACCCTTGGGCAGGACAAAACAAACTCATGTGTTGACCCAGGACTCTGTCGAAATAGGCTTTCTTCACGTCATTGGAGAACTTCGGAGACTTTGCAGTGATGGGTTCTGTGTTAGAAGAAAAGTACGTGCAGCATTAAGATGGTGGCGGTGTGTTTAATAGGTATCTCTAATATATATGTGAGCTTTCTTGCCTGACTTAGTGGAAAAGAACGGACCAGACTATGCAACGTTGATTTGATTGCCCAGAAAGAAACCAACTTTAACAAACGATAGAGTAAAAGACGAGAGCTAACGCAATCCTGTGTTGAAGTATCTTCTTCAATAGATACGAAATTGATTAGTAATCAACTTAGAATGCCCAATTGCTCCATCTTATCACGGACAATGGTAGAGAAGAAATAAAGTTTTTAGGTGCTAAATAATCAGAAGGAATAATTCGCTTTCCTGACCTAATCTGGTGGAAACTGGAACGTAAGTCATTCCGAAGACAAAAAATATAGCTTATAGATGTATGAAACGATATACCACTTCTTCTGATTCTTATAGTTTTAAATATAAATAACCAGTTATTTTTATTCTTTAAAGTGTCACTATTAAGCTACTATCTAATTTGTACGGTTATGGTTAGTACAATCCAATAAACTTCATGCACAGGCTGTGTGAAATGTGCCCCGTGAAGGAGGTATGTTATAGTCTATTAAGACTTCAAGTACTACCCAGTTATGAGCACTATCAACCATTTAAGTACCTGGTTACGGGAATGGGATGTGCCTGTGCATTACATTGAAGACTGATGTCTGTGTCTGTTCTTCTCAGCAACAGGGAGAGTTTTGCGTCGGCGGCAAGCGCCGGAGCTTTGCTTCCCACTGGTTCTTTATTATGAGTACAAGAAGTTAGAAGTTCAGAAAAATTGTTAACAAAGCGGGAATAAAAACGTTTTGAACCAATAGAATTTATTATTGTTGAGACAGGGTTCCCTCTTGAAGGAGAAAAGCACCATTAAAATCGAATCACAATCGATTATTTGAGTCGAAATTCATGTTTGATTGAGACATGCCACGATATCAGTCTGTCATTTATTTCACCGAAATTCATTTGACCAAATTTCTATTCTTTTCTGAATTTCCGTCATTTTCTTCCAGTTAAATTTTTCCGAATTACTATTTGACATAATTTTTGTTATTTTTGAATTAAAAATTTACCCTAATATTTTTATTATTTCGAATTACAATCAGACCCAAGTTTAATTTTTCCAAATTACCTTTTGCCATAATTTGTATTATTCCGAATTACCATTTGCCCTAAGTTTAATTTTTCCGAATCACTATTAGGCATCATTTTTATTTTTCCGAATTGCCATTTGCCACCATTTTTGTTTATCTGTATTATTATGTGACATAATTTTCATTCATCCAATTAGCCACAATACAGGGTGTCCCAGACTCAAGTGTCCTGACTTATATAGCCATATAAAAATAAAGAAAATAAATAGAAAATTCCTTTTCCAAAAATCAGTTGAAGTTTTAGTTTTTTAGTTATAAAACATTTAAGCTGGACCAATCAGGAGCGCCGTATAAACAGCCGTGTGTCCGTGAACCAGATTTCAACGCAGTGTTATCGAAGTGAGCGCAGAGGTGGGGTTAGCGACTGGAGAACACTACGTTGGAATCCCGTTCACGCACAAACGGCTATAGAAGTCCGGACACTTGAGTCTGGGACACCCTGTATAACAGCCGGAATATCATGACATCGGTCATGCGCATTGAGAACTTCCGAATTGAAATGAAAAGGTCTATGGCAATTCGGGAAAATAAAAATGAGGGCAAATTGTATTTCAGAGAAATAAAAATAAGGGCAGAAGGTGATTTGAAAAAAATAAAATTATGCTAAATAGTCATTTTTGAAAATATATAAATTGGTTCATATGAAAATTATGACAAATACAAATGATGGGAAACGGTAATTGGGGAAAATAGAAATTCTGTCCAAAGGTAATTCGGAATAGAAAAATATTAGAGCAAATGGTAAATAGAACAAATAAAAATGAGTTGAAAGGTGTTTCAGAAAAATAAAAATTAGAACAACTTATTATTGGCTTAAATGGATTTTGGTAAAATAAATATTAGAAAAAGTAGAATTTGGGAAATATTCTTGCGCTTCATAAGATTTAATTTTCATATGTTCTATAATTCTGTAAAAACTTCAGGACCCGAAATTTGTATTGGATCTAACAAAAAATAAAAATAAAGAGATAAAAATCAGATATAAGGGAAGGCAGCTTGATATAAAATAATAAAAATTAATAAATAATAATTAAATAATGATATATGATACAAATAATATGATGACGGTGATTCACAAATTCCACAAGCGTAGTAGTTATTCTTTTGTTGATGCATATTAATTTCATTGACACATGCTAATTTAAAATATTTATTATTACCTGGTCATGGGTACAGGATATGCCTGTGCATTACATAAGAGGCTGACGTCGGACTGAGCACTTCGTACTATTACAAACAATTTAGCATCTCCCAGAAGAGCGGGTACCTTACTTCCCACAGGTTCTACGATAAAAGGGCAAAGAAGCCAGGACTTAAAGACCGAAATTACATTTCTATAATTTCACCTGAATCAAGACTGGGTTCCCTTGCAAGAATTTTATCTAAGTGTTTTCTTTCCTTTGTTACTGTCTTCTTTAATTATAATTTGTACCTTCTAAAGTAGTTTCGACTTTAGCTTCGATTAATATTTAAAAAAATTGAAATAGCACCCCCTAACGAACTGTTAAAAATACCTCATAACAGGAACCGGATGAGCCTGTGCGTTGCATGGAAGAGAAATATCGGTATTTGTTTTTCGTATTAAGAGATTTATGGTAGCATCTCCGGCAAAGGCTGGGGCTTTGCTCCCTACTGGCTCTGAGTGAATGCAAAGGAGAATAAAAAGCCGATGTTACAAAATTAATTTTATTTTACCTAGTTGTCGGGACAGGGCTGCCCTGAGCTTCGCAAAACATTGTCACCGGTTGTCCCTGGGATCTTCGGATGGTTCGACTCAGATCGTCTGAAGAGAACTTAGGCGACCTCGTACTAATTGGTTCTGAAATGTTCAATCTGGTTGCTTAACGCTAAGAGGATTATTAGAATTTTTGAATATATACGAAAATTATATTCTTGATATTCGAATTTTTATTTAGATATTTCATATTGCTTATACGTCAGTTTTTGAGATTTTCAAATCAACATTTTTATGAAAAATCAAAAATCGCGCTATAAGTGGATGTAGAAATTTCTTACGACAAAAGCAATAAGAGGCCAACCCCAAATTAATTTTCATTAAAAAACACATAATAAAGTTTCTATCCTGAACATTATGTTTTGGGGCTCACCCTGAGTATTTTTAATTTTTTTAAATCTTTTCAGTACTTTTTAAAAAAACTCAATATTTGCAATTTTAGTCTATTCAGTATGTGATTTTTGTTATAGAGAATAAATTATAAGTGAACATTTATCTGCTTCAATACTTAAGTTTTGCATACAAAAATTACAAAAAATTAACAAATTAAAGAAAATAATGTTCTACCTGAATCTTTCAGCATTTTCAAGAGTAAATTACAGGGTTTGATTTGGCAGTTGACACTAACCAATAACTTCCAACATAAGAATTATCATAATACGATTATTCGATCTGTAATAGAATGTCATCAAAAACAGCCTACTGCTTGGAGAGGCTCTAACTTCGGTTATATGAAAGCTAGAATCAAACCAAGTTTTTTTTTATATTTGTAGATAATTAAGTCTACTTCAATTCATATTATAATTGTTTTATGATGTGCATTGTGGAGGGAAAAGTTTTTTCAAGAAAAATAAAAGATTAACCATTCTTTCACCGTAAAATCACTTTAAGAGGTCACAACAACTGAAGTATTTGTGGATTGTAGTAGAACATTTTTTTTTTAATTTATGGGGAAATTTATTCACGTTTTTTTGTCTGTGTAATTCAAAAATTCAAAACGGTTTAGAAGGTCACTCGATATTGATCGATTACGAACTTTTATTTGGATGCAAAACTAGTTACATTCAAAGAAATTCTAGTGAATTCAATCCCGATCTTTTAGTATTATTATCACGGTTTTTAATAAAAAGGTAATATTTACCAGATCATTTTTTTAAAACTTTTTAAAATCGTTTTTTGCGATTATCCTGAGAACCTTTGATAATATCGCGAAAATAAGGCATTTATTGCATTCAGCGTTGAAAAATACATCTAAATCATGTATAGCTTTTTGTCTACAGAAATTTTCACGCCCACTTTTAGGCAGATTTTTGATTTTAAAAAAATGTGGACTAAATAAAACCTCCAAAACATGACGTATGGGAAAAAAATGTGAAAAAGATTTAAAATCAGAACGAAAAAATACTGAGGAAACGACTCGTCCCATTTCATAGACATTGGGCACATAAATGACATTTTGTTGATCAGTGTAATGAATCTTACAACTTTCAAATAATAATCATAACTAGAAATAAACTCAAAGATCCTGAACATAACAGGTTCCTCCTTGAAAACTTGAACCGTTGCATCCGACATTGCATGCGTGGGACCATCAATGTCAATTTCGATTAGACTAATTCACCTTAATACACGGTCATTTAACGCACTCTCGAGTTCCGTTTGCAAATACCAGATTGATAGGGTACATGCGTTTAACACTCGTGCCGTAATCAGTTTGAAGAATTTCTACCAGTCTGAGATCAATCTTACAAAATTTGACAACCAAAGCCAAAAGAACCATAATTCCTACTAACTAAAAAATAACTTCTACCATCTAAAAATAATACTTGGCAGGTAGAAACAAGTACCATGAATTAAAATCAGATAAGTACAAGCTAAGTACTGTATCTTTGCCTCACCTCGAGATGGGAACTGGATAACCCTGCCATGGGCACATTAAATTCGTTGACTTAGTCAACAAAGCGTCCACCCATTCAACTTTTCGATTGGTTGGTAGTTTAGGCTTAGTATTAGAAGTGGGTTCTAAGAATAAGAACCATATTCTACTAGAAGGATTGATGCGATAGCAATAAATACATCATCTACAAACCGTGTAATGGGCACAGGGAACCCTTGAGCTGGACATGTTAACGATATCTCTGTAGATCTACTTGTTGGATTCACAACTTTTATATCCAGGTTCATAAGTTTTGGTTTTGCACTGGACACTGGTTCTAAGAAAAAGTTAAGATTTTCCAGACTCTAAAAATTTGTTATTAGGTTTCAACGCTGTAAAATTCTTTGTTTACTTGCTGGTCATAGAGGAGTTTAAATCAACTACTAATATTTTGGGAACAATTGGTCTTTTACCTGAATGTTGGCACAGGAAATCCCTGTACAGGGCAAATTAGAGCCGTCGTCTGTGCAAACGCAGAGGTGGGGTTTATTGACTTGACATCCATGGCAGTCATTTTCGGTTTGGTACTGGATACCGGTTCTAAATTATTTAAAAGAAGAAACAAAAAAGCAAGAAAACCAGCTAACTTGAAGATCCATTACCATTTGTTTCACTTACTTGAAGTGTGGGACAGGGTATGCTTGGGCGGGGCAGAAGATTGGAACACCCTGCTTCTCGCGCACATCAAAAGTGTGACTTTTATCTATTGTTGGAAACTTGGGTCTTGTAAAGCCGACTGGTTCTGTGAATCAGAAGGATTCTTCAGAAGTAGTTCAAATTTAAGCTGCGATACTGGGACATGGTACATGTGAAAATTCTCTGACACTTTTATTAGCAGAGAAAAGTATACTGAAGGAGAACATTAGAATAAGAAGTTTACTACAATGTAGAAACTTTGCTATTACTGAAGGGAAAATACTCGTACTTAAAAGGTATTCACAACCATTCATATCACATGCAAAGAAGTACTTCAATTTTCTTTAAATACACGTGTTGCCCACCTACCTAATGTTGAGATTCGGCTTATTGAAAACTCGGAAAAAAATAGAAGACAACGAATTTTCAATTTACCTGTGCGACGGAACAGGAAATCCTTGGGCAGGACAAAGAAGAGTCATTGCACCGCCAAGTGAGGCTTTGAAAGTCTGCGAATCAGCCAGGGACGGGAATTTTGGTCTTGCACTTCCGACAGGCTCTAAATATTACCACGAAAAAAACAACGAGAAAGTTTTTAAATGTAAGTCTCTCATAGTTAAAATTAGCTGGCGATTAGAATTGGAACAGAGACCCCAGTTCTTCAAAGTTAATCAGTCGATCTTTATAATGTAATATGTTCATCTTATTCAACGATAACACTATCCTACACGATTTTGTTTCCAGAATGTTTCTGGTTACATTTTTTAGATTTTTGGGCGCTTATTCCGAATCTGGCAACAACAATGCTTCATCACGCCAAGTTTTTGTCGAAAAACGCTTTTTGGCCATATCTGAGTGGCTGCAAAAAAAATGAAGGAGAGGTGATAGACACGAAAAAAAGGTCATTTTTGTAAGAAAGCGTAATTCGACTAAGAATACTATAGACCGACCTAGGATATATTATAAAGGGAGATTTTAATCATCTTTAAAATATCAGAAAATCTGTCTTCTGACCATGTACCCAAAATTCTATTCTGATTAGAAAGAGAAGAAGTTATATAGATTGCCTAACAAATTAGACCAACTCTTAAAACTTCCAAATATCAATGAGATTATATCATAAAAGTATAGAGAACTTGAAGATGAATTCAGGTTATTGTTCTATAAAATCATAATGGAATTGATTTCTTTTCGTAAATGTGCTAAGTTTGATCAATCTACCTACCAATCTATCTACGGTTGAAAGTTACCTGTGCGATGGAACAGGAAATCCTTGTGCAGGACAAAGTAGAGTCATCGTATCATCAAATGAAGCTATGAATGTCTGCGAATTAGCGAGCGATGGAAATTTTGGCCTGGCACTTCCGACGGGCTCTATAGATTGCACGATAAGAAAAAAAAAAGTGACTAGGTTTTGAAATCATGAGAATTAGAAAGGTTTTGACGCCGCTTCTAATTAAAATGAGTGAAAACCAGACCTGCAGTAAAAAGTCTCGTATTTCAAATATTGATTTTAAACATATTGTTCTGATTGCAAGCCTTAGAAAATTAATATTTTCCAGTTTTATTTCTTTCGAGAATCATGGAAAAAATCTATATTTGAGCATTTCCACGAAAAAAGAGAACACGAGAATCAAAAACTCAAAATTGTCCTACGACTCCCGGTGGAAGGGACTAAAAAACTGGATTGCATATAGGGTGAAGATATAAGTAGTTAACCACTTATGGGTAGGATCATATTAAAAGCTGTATAAAAAGTGATTTTTGAGTTAAACAAATATGAAATGCATTTATCTACATTCTAGACATTTTAGAGCTTTTCATTCACATATTAAAAATGTATTGTAAGCGTTGCAAAAATAGTTAAATAAATGTATACTGAAAATTAAACGTGCAAAACCATCGAAAGTAAGCCACACAATTTTAAAGCTCTTTGCCACTTTTTTGTGACATATTCAACCTTATATGCCAAGAAGCTTCATGTAAAAGTCAAGTTTAATATTTTTTAATTATTTAATATTTTCAGGCGAGAATTAGAGGGGGAAGCTCATTACTGAAGGGTGGCCCACTGATGGTGTCATTACCCTAAATCGGATAAGACTTGCAAAATTGATTCTTTAGCGTCTTACTTTTTTTACAAGTTACATTTGATTTTAATTTTAATTTTTTTACAAATACTCATAGGACTTGCATCCAAAAAGGAACTACGGAAATAGGACTAAAGTTATCTGAGGGTCAAGTGCAGTAAGAACTCGCGTACGAATGTCCGTCATTCACACGTGGATACGCCCACTTGCACTTGTTAAGTCAAACATTAAAAACATATTGTATAGTTGGTGTAAGAAATTACTTTAGAAAATGTATCGAGACTATTTAATTGCATTCTACTCTTTAAAGAAGAAAGTACCTGAGCTGTTGATAAAAAAGCTAACTCGTCCCTCTTTGTAGACGATGCCTCAATTGCTCTCTGATAGTAAAGCGTACAGAAAACGGCAATCAAAAAATTCCAAAGGCCGCACGTGGCAGAATTTTTTCATGTTATAGGAACTTACCTTCTTCGTGGTCACTTAAGAAGAAGAGTAGAGAAATCGAAAACGACAGAAGGAAGGAATAAGCCAGCTAACTGATTATGAGTGATTATCGAACGAGTGAAAAATTGATAAATGACTAGCCTTTGGAAATTATTTAATGGTGTCCCACTAATAAAATCATCTGATTCATTATTATTTTTAAAGTAACTATATTGCAAATCTTTCCAGAAAGAATACCACGAATATCACAGTGCAAACGATATATTACGAAAAGGTATATAACTATATATATAATTTTAAAAAAAGGTTTAAACAGCCACCGCAGGGTCCCACTGAGAGCAACTGCCATCTAAAAAATGACACCTCTCAGTAGAACCGCGGTAAATCACACTATGACCACGTCTCACAACCGTGAGATGGGTGATCACAGGGCACAATGAAATCACAACGACAGGCCGGTGAGTCCTCGCGTGTCTTGGCAAATGTTTGTACATGTAATACCTTGGAGTTTTTATATATTAGAATTTTGACTTTTAAGAACACAAGTTTTAATGAAATAAAATAATCTAAAATAAAATGATAATTTTTCATCATACCTCAATCGAAATGATGAAAAATTGTATGCATGACTCGGGCCGAGGCAACGATTTCACTCGTGTGATATCAGCCCTCGCTTCGCTCGGGCAGCTAACTTCACACTCGTGAAATCGTTGCCTTTCGACCCTAGTCACGCAATATACTATTGATAACTTTCTGGAAATCTCTACATTTGAGAAACTGATTTGAGAAACTGTACATTAATGAGAACGAGTGTCCGTTTAGGTCGATCTAAGCAGACGCAGGTGGTAGGAAAACCGAAACAATGAAAAGCTCTCGGGCGGCGTAAGTGCATGGCACATGCCCGCAGGGGTACCCTGTCCCAGCATTCAGGCAATTGGCCAACAAACTTGGTTTTCACTAGACTTTCAATTATAATTTATCAAAGGAAGATAATACAAATTAATAGAAAATAATTAAAAATTTGAGAACAGTAAAGATAATACAGAAATTAATAGAAACCGGAAGAAAACCAGGTTTGTTGGTACGTAGTATATGTATGTATAATATGAGTAACCTAATAAAAATAATATTTCTAAGAATGAATGAGCTATATTACATCAAAAATCGGTTGTCATTATTATTAGATATGCAACTAGGACACGAAATTTATTGATGGAATGCGTTCGTTTATCACAAAATACCTAATAGAACAGAATGAAATTTCAGTATGGGGTGATTAGTGAACTACTAAATTAAAAGAAAAAATTACGGTCATCTTCGGTTTAAAATAAAAAATGTTACCTTTGAAATTTAACAGATTCCAATTTAAATGTTCAATATTGTAAAATTTCTAAATGGAAGTTGAATAGGTTTAATTTCAATATATTTAAAAACAGAAAATGGCTGAATAGAAGAATTGAAAATTGCTTCAATGATGAGGCTTCTAATTTAAAATTGTACAACTTTGAATGTTATGATTTAAATTAGAACGCTCTAAACTTAAAATTGCCCAATTTAAATTATGTGTTTTGTAACTTTTTCAATTATTCAACTTATAAAGCTTCTAATTTTGAATAACATTGTAGAATGTTGAAGGTTTGAGATCATGATTATTTAATTTAAAAGTAATAATTGTATAAAATTGGAATAAAGTCAAAACTTTAAAAAAATAAAATCTATAAATATGAGAAGCACTTAAAATAAAAAAATTTTAAGTTTAAGCTGATCAAATTTTGGTAACTCAAATAATAATTCATTTTGAAAGCTTAAAATTTTAAATAGTTCCAATTTTAAGATTCTAAATTTTAAATATATAATTCAGAAATAGATTAATTTGAAAATTTCCCATTTCGAAGGATTTAAAAACTTCAAGTGTTTTACTACTTCTAAGGCTTTAAAGCCTCTGACCTAAAAATTGTTTAATGTCAACGTCCTTAATTGTAAATTATTATTCAATTTTAAGCTTTTAAAGTATGAATGAATTTGCTCAACCTGAATAGTCAACAGTGAACATATTATTTAAGTTAATTTTATAATTTCTTCGCTGCTGTATGTTTATGAAAAAAAACATATATTACTTTTATTCTGTTAATTTACGCAATCAAATTTAATCGTGTCTAACACGATGTGCCTCATATTCTCTTTTCACATTAAAATATAAAAAATGTTGGATACTTTAGTTGTTTACTTGAAGACATGGACAATCGGACGAAATGTAAAATCTGAAAACATTGGAATCATTTGAGCAGATCAAAAGAACTTTTGGGTTCGCATCCAAAAAAGAAGTGAAAAAGAAAAATTTTCAATTCGGTTAATGTCTTCTTTCCGTTATAATTTCTTTAAATGTACTTAAAAAAAAAAATAGTTTTGCAAATTCTCTAGAAATTGTAACTTGTACACAAGAAACTTTATTTGCGAAAAATTCGCTATATTATTTTGACCTATATAGGGAAATCTTTTTGAATTCTCAAATACAAAAACTGAAAAGAAGACATTAAATAATTTCAAATGTTTGTTTATGCTGCTATCGGATGCAAACCCACAAATTTGCATTCCGCCCTAATGAATAGAAATTAGAAATCTGCCATCACCGTTTGCACGATGATTCATAATATCGACCGAGATTGTCTCTTCACATTTTATAGCATAGGTCATATCTGCATGAAAACAATAGCTAGGGTTGATAAACGAACGCATATGGGTTCAACATCCGCAACTCTACGCGATGTCCAGTGACCGAATTACACGGTCGAACTGAGGGGCTATTCAAGGTCGTCCACTGAGCCACTCATCCATTCCTAGACAGCAAACGAAATCGGTTTTCCGTCTAATCTTCAAAAAATGTAAAGACGAAAATGATCTTCCTCTTTTGGCAAAAAAAACTTAGAAAATTTAATTAATAGAAATTTACAAAGACCGGAAAACTTTCTCAATTTGGATCACCACCTGGCAGTTCCTTTACTTACCATCAGCATTGTTAAACAATCAGTTACACATAAAGTCATTGAAGATGTTGTCATGAATAAACTTAGATGATTTAAGCAAAAGTACACATACATGAGCCTATATAGCAAGTGTTATGATGACAAATTGAATGGAATGAGTTTAAAACGCATGATTGATAAACAAGCAGATTAAAGCGTGTATCCTTCTATGCTATTCTCAGCCTTAAAATTTGCATTTTATTAATAATTTTTTTATCTGCAAATTTCGTTTATTAAAATCATTTTTACTTGAAAACCCTACTTGAAAGGATGTAGAAAGTTCCTTAATAAATACAGGATGACGGAAAACCGATTGCATTATATTACGTTGTTTAATTATTTCATCTGACATACGTAGGCACCACTATAATTACTTATTGAAAACATTTTACTTCTACGCTGTATTCCGACCTCCAAAAAGTTTAATTGAAAAAGACTGGCCATTTTTTAAATTTGACATACAAAACCCAAAAAGAGCTTTCTTTTATTCAAAAAATTATTGACCATTTGGAAAATGGTAATTATTGAAAAATAAAAATATAACAAATAGCCAACGTTTATTTCTTCAAATCATGTTACTTTAAAATGTAAATTATGCAGTTCAATTTTTAAAAGTCCAGACATTAAAAAAATATATTTTACGCTCTCTCTTTTCTCCAACTATGCATGGAAAAAACTATTGAACTTTTACAACCAAAATTTGAAAGGTTTAGAAATTTACCGCATTTATGCCTCAACAACTTTAACCACTTGATATAATCAGATATTTATAGATAGAACTTCAATGTATTCCTTAAGTTTGAAATTTTATGAATTTTAATTAATCATTATAATTTTCTTTAAATACGTAGTATATCTAATATAAAAATTTGAGTGAAGCGTAAGCAAAATGTAGCAAAACTTTGAAATCAGGCTAAGATTCAACTTGGAATATGTTAGCGGCAAATGTGAAAAGAGCATAGAAAAACAAGTTACAGCGAATGTACTTTCTACCGGTGCCTATGAATGTGGATGTGAATATCGATTCTGATAATAAAATATTTATTATTAGTGTTTTATTATGCAAAGATTTGCATTAAAATGTACTCTAAAAATTGATGTAGAGAAAAATGAACACGAACAGTTACCACAAAACCTTTACTTTTTTCATAAATATAAAACTTTCTTTCTATTACTCTTGAGATAAATGAAATTGACGTACAAATTAATATGGAATTAAAAACTAACCTTTACTTCCGACAATCAGAATCAATATTCGTGTAAAAGATTAGAGATTGTTGAAGACATTTACCAGTGATTACTAGCCGTCCTTTGGTTGCCGACAGTCTTGTCTCTCCAGTCAGTCTATGTTTGGTCCGACATTGGTAGGTTTTGTAGCCATCTTCTGGCCCAACGTCCTTGATGTGCAATTCTCCAGATGGAAGAACCAGATATTTGCCATCTGTATCCCAAATTCACCCGATAAAATCGGTATTACTCTTTCTGCAGTTTTTTAAGAATAAATTAAGAAATTTGTATGCAATTTTTTCCAAATACATTCTTTTCCTTTTCACTTTTGAACGACTAAAAAATAAAATCTTGGAATGAAAATAAAAATGTTAAATTACACTTAGGGTAAACAGGAGTAATGCAGACACTCTTCTAGTGAACGACACTGTGCAATAAAAATTCTGTCATTAAAATTATGGGGATTCAAAATAGACACTTGTACATGCGTAAATATTCTATTATCTATGTAAGTTATATCTTTCAATGAACGAAAACCAACAGAAGGAAGTTTTCAGTGAATTATACGCACTATTATTATTGATATCCATGTTCTTATGATCGATGTTTGTTTTCTTCGTTCCTAGGAAATCGAATTCTATCAATATTGAATTTTCAGTATCTATTTAATTAATTTTGGATTTTCGAACCTCAAAAATCGATAACTAAGAAACCGGAATAAATTTAGCATCTTCCTCTTTTCTTATAAAAATACCCATAGTTATATAAAATGATTTCTAAACTAACTAAATTACATCATATTTCTTAGGAATAACATTCTCAATTTTTTAAAATTGAAAATAAATACAGGTGTCGTTCACGTTTGGCAAAGAATAATTATTGCATGCTGTCTGAAAACGGATAGAAATCTACCCACTCACATGAATTCCTCTCGTCATCAGACAATAAATATATAAATTAATATTCTTTTTCTAAACACTTTTTCTTAATGTGTCCGATAATACCCCTATTTACCCTATGTTTATATTATACTGAAAATAAATGTGTCACTATTAATAACTACATTGAAAAAATCCTTGAAACTTCTATGAAACAAAAAAACATTTTAAAAATAAATAAAACATGTATATTGTTTTTAAAATGTCTTTAAATTGGTGAAAATTGTGAAAATGAAGAGAATATATAAATTTTTGTTTGTTCGAAAAATTATTGTGCTAAATGGAGGAACATACACATTTTTTAGATGCAATCCCTTTTACTAAATATTATTTTGGTCTAATTACAATAAAATTTTGTTTAGTAATTACAATTTTGATAACTGTATTTTAAAGAAACTTTCCTGCTTATTACATATTACTGATAGGTCGACATTATACGACATATTTATACTTTTAAACTTTAAGAAGGATTTGTTGATTTCATTTAGCACAACAAAATATATAGTGATACTCATAGTAACATGCAATCCATGAAGATAGTTAAAGTGAACGAACTCTCAATTCTATAATCGCCACTTCATTGCGTGTAAGTTATAGATCAAGGCACACAAATTAAGCAAATAAGAAAACAAATCACAAAACTATCTTTATCAGTTCATTTGAAGATAGCTCTTGTGACTTACTATCTTTTTTAGATACTCACTCCGTAACCTTCGCGTTTTTATTGTAATTTAAAATTAGTTACTCATACATAAATTGTATATTGCATAATCACTATGTCATAAAATAATTTAAATACTAAGAATAGTGTAATTAAAGAAAAAAGGGAGAATTTTCATGGCAAAAAAATTGTTACCGTTCTAACTAAAACTGAAATTTTGCTGATTCAACCACATTTTTGTTAATTCTACAAAAGTTTTGTTGAAAAAATCATAATTATGATAAGACAACATGAAAATTTGGTTACTTCTATTAGGAAACAAATCATTTTGTTGTCCGAGCCAAACCTTCGAATTCTACAAACCTTTAAGTTTTTTTTTAAGCAGCTTTTATTGTCAATTTTAATCTGGATTTCTATATACAATAAGAAACTTTTTAATTAAAAATAAACGCCATCTATTGTAATACCGTTCTTTTAATAATGATGTTAAAGACAACAATTTTATTGAAAATAATCTCCAATTATTTCTAACTTACCAGTTTAGTCATTGACAACTCTAAGGTTACGGAGTTGTATGTTTTGATAGAAGCGCATGCTAATTACAGCTAGAAGTTGGAATACTTGACTGGCTATAATACAATGACGGTGAGAAAGGTTTTAGGGGATGGAAATGAGAATCCTGGAAAGTCTGGACAGCGCGAGCAGCGGCAGTTAACGTATTTGCAATCAGATTAAAAATTAAAAATTACGTGTCTGGGTATTATCAAGACTACTGATTACGTTCCGCCTTCGTAAAGCACGTCCATGTAATAAAGATGGAGCTTTTTATATTTCAAATCTTTTGAACCTACAAAAAACGCGGCAACATATGAACGAACGAACGACTTAGTAGGCAACAAACGAATTTGTTTTTGGACATTTCATATATATGAATGATGCACTTCGGAAAATTATAAATTTTTCTTTAAAATAACAATAATTAAGTCAAGTAAACAACTAATTTAAGATTTTTAACCATGTCTACTTCATTCTTCTTATGCATTAATCTTCAGATAGTTATGGTTTTGATCTCAGGAAGCAAATACTTACAAAGTGTTTTTAAGGATAGAAAAACGTCAAGCTTCTATACACTGAGAAAAATGGATTATACAAAGTGGATAATAGAATTGAAGAATAATACACCAGATATAGAAAAATATATTAACGCGTATGATCTATAATATTTTTCTAATATATGAATATGTTACCAAATATAATCTCTAGATGTTAAATTCTTATAATCGTCAGGAATTAAATTGGAACATCTCAGATTTTAACATATCTAGCCGTCTGTGTAGTCTCAGATAATACGTCGCATCATGGCGCGTGTAATATGCATCCCTTCACATTAAAACAAGTAAAAATAAAGTTATAAAATGATTATTAGTTCTAAATCACACGTGATTTAGATTTAGAAAATGTGTAAGTTTATATTTCTTTTCATTGCACGTCACTGCTATTTGTACAAGTATAGAAACTTAGCCTCCTTTACTTTCGTTTTTGTGTTCAAAAAATTGAAATTTTTTTCCATTTCTACTTCTGGAAAATTATTATATATAATGGAGGTTATCTAATGGACCAGGATTCTAATATGGCTATTAGACTTTAAAATCTTGGATTATAGATTTTATTATCTCAGATTATAAAGTTTAATAATCCAAGATATTAACCTGTAATATCTATTTCTTAATATCTATAGATTGTAGTTCTAATAATCTGGATCGCTTTCCCATAGTTAATAGTCCAAGATTATATTCGGTAACACTATTTTTCATTACCGGGTATAATCCATTTTTCTCAGTGTATTGGCTTGTAAAAGAATAGCCAACTTTGTTCCAAATAAATAAACTTGAGAGTTTTTTATAACAAAGAATCCTAGAAACAACATTTCATACATTAACCGTAATTTTTAGATAACAGTTTCTCCCAGTGTGACCCTGAGGGGGTTGTTCAACCCTTTTTTTTATAACAGCCTTAGTGGACAGTTGGACACTGAATATCAGGTCTACTTTCCGCCCTATATCTAGTATTATTGAAACTAATACAAACTCTCAATAATAGTACATTCTGCATCGAGTGGGAGCAGTTGGCGATTCTAGACGAGTGTGAAGTTTGCCGCGCGAACGCAGCGAGCTCGGCAATCACACGAGTTGAATCGCCATCTGCCACTAGGTTCACATAATACTTTGCCCAACACTCACGATGGAAATGTGGCTGAGGAGGTCGTCTCGAGACGAGTGTCCGAAGTCGCATTTCCATCGCGGGTGTTGGACAAAAAAATATAACTAATGAAACTAACATTGACGCAATGCACAGTGGGCTGGATTAGGAATTTACTGTTCATAATTCTCTACAAGCTACAGTTCTTAACCGATGTTAATATTTATTTTATTAGAAATCCTCAGTATTGAATATTTTAGAAGGCTTCCGAACTTTTCCATTTTTGTAAACTGATGTATTGCTCTCTTCTCAAAAATCATTTTTAAATGCCGACGGTGGTGCGTAATAATTAAAGATCTGCATTAAATTAATTTTAGGGATAAAAGTGAATTTAATATATTCGACGCAGTAATGCGATACCAACGGCGATACCACGCTGAAAACACCAGTTCTCGTAAGATCACTGAAGTTAAGCAGTGTTGAGCGCGGGTAGTACTTGGATGGGTGACCGTTCGGGAATACTGCGTGCCGTTGGCCTGTCGTGGGTGTGGTGAGCCCATACTAGTAGTACTAGTAATAAATAATCCGCCTAGAAACACTACCCGAATCGGGCAGTGTCACGCCTACCCAGAAAGGAAAATGGCTTAATGGTATAAAAAAAACAATGAGAATGTAAAAAAAATGCAAGAGAAATCCACGGTCAAATATGTGAAAATTAGTTTGGTTTTTTCTCTATTTTATACCCTTTTATAATATTGGAAGCAATATTTAAATTTAAAAATATTTTTATCTCGTAAACATATCATTCTTGAGTCGCAATATCTTGTTTAGATCATAAAATTTTTATCCAAACCAGCGATATTTAAGAACGAGTTTTGTGAAAAGAGTGAAAAGAGTAATATAATATCAGTTTACATAAATGGAAAAAATGAATCCTAATAACACCCAGAAACAATATATAGTTGAAAGTTTGTCATAAGGACAATCGCAGGATTTCGCTGGGAGCGGGTGCTAATCTGAAAAATTGCACCCGCTCCCAGCGAAATCGCGGTAAAATTGCATCTGTAACCACGTCTCACGACCGTGAGATAGGTGGTTACAGTCTGCGACGAATTCAATACGATGATCCGTCAAAAGTCTTGTGCACTCTGAGGACACGGAGCGACCCAAGGACGACCGCCTTCTACATTTTCCCCGCAAGTGTCTCAGCATTTTGTTGACACACAGGGATGCTTTTCAGGCTATTAAGCAGTGTAACCTTGGCACCTCCAAGAGCGCCGACGATTAAGACGATTAGCTTAACAGAATATTCGGGATATAACCGCCGCAACTCCCTCATAAGATCTTTATACCTCTCTTTCTTTTCTTTCTCCTTGGCTGTGACGTTTTTGTCAGCTGGTGCCGAAAATTCGATAACGAACATGGTTCGTTTCTCGAAGTCAAGGAGAACCATGTCAGGCCTCGAGTACGCAACAGAAACAATTGTCGAGAATATGAAGTTCCAGTATATACGGCACTTCTCATTTTCGACAATT
>CAKNXH010058820.1:0-33266 GCA_932178445.1 Andricus quercusramuli
TTCATACCAAAAAGAAAACTAATTTGTAACTGACAGTGATCAATTTTCAACTAAACCTTGGAAAGTTAAATTTTGAGTTAAAAAATTCAATTTTACCCCACCAAATTTTTTTTTAACAATGCAGATAAATTTTCAACGAAACTAATCAACCATCAACAACAACAAAAAAATAAATTTTTCACAAAGTATTTAGTTCCACTTTTACTCAAATAGTTTAATTTTTAATTAAAATGACGATACTTCAACTCGAATAGTTAAATTTTCTGTTAAAAAAATGAATTAAAATTTTTTTTAAATAACTACTTTTAACCAAATTCATTTGTAAATGTAGCTTTATATTAATGTATTTAAATATTTAGCTGAAAATTCGTTTTTTAGTTTGAAATTAATTTTTTCAACTAAATATTTCACTATTCTATTTTTGATTGAGAATTGATCGTTTTTAGTTGAAAATTCAAGTATCTGGTTTAAAACTCGTGTATTTTGTTGATAATTCGTTCTTTTTGTTCTTTTGTTATCAAACAGTTAAATTTTTAACTAAAAAAATCAGTTTTCAACCAAAAATGGAATAGTTAAATTTTCAGTTGAAAAAATTAATTTGCTATAAAAAACAACAAGTTTTTAACCAATAGTGATGAATTTTCAACTGCAATAGATGAATTTTCAACCAAAAAGATGAGTTTTCAACTAAAACGATGAATATTTAACTAGAATACTTCAATTTTTAAACAAGAAGATTATTTTTCTACCAAAAAGACGATTTTTCAACAAAATAATTTAATTAATTTTCAACAAAATAGTTGGATTTTGAACTCAGAAAGACCATTTTTAACCACAAAAATGAATTTTCAACTAAATTAATTGATCTTCAAATGGAATAGTTGAATTTTTAACCAAAACGATGAATCTTGAGCTGAAATGGTGAATCTTTAACTAAAATAATTAAACTTTTCATGAAAAAGATTAATTTCTACCAAAAAGACGAATTTTCACCTGAAAAATATGATTTTCCAACCAAAAATTAAATAGTTTAGTTTTCAGTAAAAGAAAATTGATTTTAGCCAAAGAAAAAACGAATTTTAAACAGAACAGCTCATTTTTCAATCAAAAACAATTACAATTTTTAATCAAAAACAGTTCGGAAACGGCTTTTGAATATGAATTGAATTTTCAGCTAGTAAAGGTTGTTTAGTCAAGAGAGAGAAAAAATTGCAAATAAACAGTTGAATTTCCAACGAAAAAGATTAATTTTTTGGTAGAAAATTAATCTTTTTGGTTGGAAATTCTACTGTTTCATTAAAAATTCATCTATCTTGTTGAAAATGCAATGTTTTTACTTGAAAGTTGTGGTGTTTGAAGTTCTGAACGTTCAAATGAACAAAATATTTTACTGATGACTTTGTAAACCAGAAAAAGTGCTCAAATGTTTGTTTATTTATATTGGAAATTATTTATTATTGAAACAGAATTATAATGCATATTTTAAATTACAATTGGAACAATATTTATGGGTAAAATGGAAATGGCAAGTAGTATTATTTAAGGAAGTTTTCTTTGAAAAAGAAGTATTTTATTATTTTAGTGCATTTAAAAACTTTTAAGAAGAGGAAATATGGTCAGGATCAGGTTCCCAAGCAGAAAAACGAAATAAAAATGTGCGCGAAGACGATCTTTTATTACAAATTTTATATAAAAAAATGTAGTAATGAGCAGTCATGAGTCTTATTGACTTATATGATAGAAGAGAATCTAATTTTCTAGCTATTTTCCATTCATTCCGATAATTAAACAATTAAAATAATATTTTATTACTATATTAAAAATGATATTTCGATCAAATCCATTTAGTACAACATGTATTTGATTTTCTAACCATTTTCATGCAAAAACCCCATTTTCGGTAAAAATTTTAGTTTTCCAATTCTGTACCACAACCCTTCAATTGTGATCATTCAAAATTAAAGTACCGAATTTTATAATCGTTTTATGTCAAGAAAAATAAAAACATTATAGTAATTTTTTTTTAGTTAATCATAGGATAGTCTGAGAAGAGCCTGCAAATTCCGAACATTTATTATTTTCAAAATCTCTTTGTCATTGTCATAATTTCAAATTTAGAACCTTTGTTATGTAGCTAATTTCCACATGGAATTATTTCATCTGCATGCAATGTACATAGCACACGTGTATGATCTCATTTCATATGGTAATTTCCATAATTACACATGAACGTGATACATTCGTGCATGTTGATACTGAATGGAAATTACGTTATCAATGATCACATCTTCAGCCTGCACATATCCTTATAGATACTGAAAATGTAATATCCAAAAATAAATATTCATTGATATTCAATAAACAGTATACATTATTCATTGATACTAGCCATAATCAAATGTTTGTGACTCATTCAAAATCTGATAACTCCATTAAAGAAATAAAAATTGCAACAACCATTTATTCTTTAAATAACAAAAAAAAAAAAGGAAAATTATTTTATGAATTTTATTTTTTGCAGATAAATGAGCTCAGTCATGTCAACATACCGGTGATGCTCTTACCAGATGACTTCAGAGCATACAGCAAATTAAAAGTTGATAACCATCTCTTTAACAAGTGAGTCCGTATCTCATTTACAAAATACTCTGCTCCTATGAAAAATTGATTTATTGTTCTGTTATTTTTTTTTCCTTGAAACGAATGACTGGACGGAAACGAACGACGAAGATACAAATACTAGACGACAAATTCTCGAGATAATTCTTATTTTAGAACAGTTTTGTGAATGGAAAAATGGTATCATTTAAATTGCAAATTATAGATCTAGATTTGTATTGTTTTCCGAAAAAAGTGAATATCGGAAATCATCGATCTTGGATCAAAGCAATCGAGCATTGTAGTCTATTCTAAATATATCGAGATTGGTTGGTTGGTCACTGCTTTTAATAATAGAATCAATGAAAGACTTCTGGCGTCTGTTTGTAGACTAAGTTAAGGAAAACAAAAAATTTGTTTCCATTTCGATTTTTACCAATATTTTTTAATTCAGGGATCACAGTCTCTCTCCTATCCCCTTTACAGGGTGTCTACTCCCCTGGAAAACCTGGAATCTAATTTCAGTTAAAAACAATTTCTTTTCAAATATAAAAAAAATAAATTCATAATTAATTGAATTAATTAAAAGATCATTCTTTTTCAACCATTCCAGCAGAAAATTTATCTTATTCATTTAAAAATTCATGTAAAAAGAAAATACGAATTATGTTTTTCAATTGAAAATTGGTATTTTTTTAGCAAATTAATCTTCTCGGGAAATTTGTTTGAAGCGTGATTTTTTTTTTAAATTGCACTATCAAATTAAATAAAGATGTTTTTTTATTTGTAAAAGTAACTTTTAAAGTTCTGTGTTTATACTGATTTACATTGAATTTCTTTTTATCATTTTCACCTCATCTCAGGTAAATATATTTTATTCAAAGTATTCATTGTCAAATATGCACTGAATTTTAAGTACTATGAGGATAGAATAAAATTTTTTTTTATTTCTTATTCAAATTCAAGGACCTAACTATATTTTAGTGTTATTCATTTATTCAATCATTTAATGGTGAGAATTTGAATATGTAGGAATATCCTGTAATTATTTTTTTACCGAAAAAGACGAATTTTCAACAAAATAGTTCCACTTTCATCCAAGTTGAGTTCTTAACTGAAACATATTACTTTTCAACCAAAAAGTTGCATTTTTAATTCAAAATTTTATTTTTCTACCAAGAGAGATTAATCTTTAACCCAAAAAGACGAATTTTCTACAAAACAGTTGAATTTTTTTACCAAACTCTTAAAATTTCAAGCCAAAAAGACGAATTAAAAAAAAGAGTTGAAATTTTAACCCGAAATTGTGGATTTTTAAAGAATAAGTTAATTTTTCATCAAAATAGTGGAATTTTCTACGGAAATAGTTAAATTTTTTACACAAAAAGATTAATCATCAACCAATGAAGATTAATTTTCAACCAAATAGTTGCATTTTTAACTGAAAGTTTTAATTTTCTACCAAGAGAGATACATTTTGAACCAAAATATGCGAATTTTTTTGAAAATATTTGAGTTTTCAACCCGAAAATATGAACTTTCAAAGAAAAAGTTAATTTTCATCAAAATAGTGGTGTTTTTTGACCCAAAAGTTGATTTTTCAACACAAAAAGATGATTTTTCATCCAAGAAGATTAATTTACCATGGAATAGTTGAATCCTTAACCAAAACATATTAATTTTCAACCAAACAGATGAATTTTATACCAAAATGTTGAAATTTCATGCCAAAAGGACGAATTTTCAACCCAAAAAGACGAATTTTCAACAAAAAAAGAATAATTTTCTACCAAACAGTTGCATTTTTAACCAAAACATATTAAATTTTTACCAAAACAGAGGAGTTTTTAACCCAAAAAGACGACTTTTGTACAAAACCGTTGACTTTTCTGCCAAAATATTAGTTTCAAACACAAAAAAAGAATATATTCTACAAAACAGTTGAATTTTTAGCCCAAATATATGAACTTTCAACAAAATAGTTAAACAAATTTCAATCGAAAACCAAAACAGATTAATTTTCTACCAAAACGTTGCATTTTTAACCAAACAAGATGAAATGTCCGCCAAAAGATATGAATTTTCATACAAAAAAAAACGGATTTTCAACAAAAGACTTCATTTGTAACCAAATAGTTGAATTTTCTACCTAATTGTTGAATTTTCAAGCTAAAAATATTTTATTTTTATACAAAAGACTTGATTTATCAACCCGAAAATATGAATTTTTACAAAAAAAGTTCATTTGCAACCAAATTGTTCAATTTTCTACCAAACTGTAAAAATGTCAAGCCAAAAAGACGGATATATTCTACAAAACAGTTGAATCTTTTTCAAACAAATGAATCAATTTTCTACAGAATAGTTGATTCCTCGACCAAAATTTTGATTCTTAAACCAAAAAGACAAATTTTTAACAAGACTGTTAATTTTCAGCCAAAGAGTTGAATTTCTCACCAAACTATTGAAATTTTAAGCCAAGATACGATTTTTTAAAGAAAAATTATACCTGGAAAAATTTAGAAATGCCTAGAAAAAACCTGGAATTGTCAAGGAATTTTTATAAACCTGGAAAAACCTGGAAGTATCGGGGTCTTTTTTTTCACGGTCAGGGAATTTTTTCGAGAGTCTTTTTAAATTTTGTTTAAATTGTAATATAACATTGAATAACATTATTTTTAAATTTGTAAAAGTAGCTTTATATTTTTGGAGTTCAATATTTTGTTGAAATTTCTTTTTTTTCGGACGGAAATCAATTTTTTTAACAGAAAATTCAACTCTTGTTGACATCGTGTTTTTTATGAAAATTTAACTGCTGGATTGAAAGTTAAACTTGTTTGTTAAAAAGTAATTATTTTGGTCAAAGATTCATAATTTTAAATTAAAATTCATCTCTTTGTTTAAAAATTCAATGACTTTGTTGAAAATTCGTTTATTTTTTCATGAAAATTAGTTGTTTTTTTAACTGAAAATTTAACAATTCCAAGTGAAACATTAATTCTTTTGGTTGAAAATTAATTTTTTTTACTGGAAATTTAACTAATCCAGTTGAATATTCCATAATTTTATTTGAAAATTCGTCTCTTTAATTGACATTTTTTTTACTTGAAAATTCATGTGCCTTGTTGAAAATTCGTCTATTTTGTTAGAAAATTAATGTACTGTATTGAAAAGTCATCTTTTTGTTGGAAAATTTATCTATCACATTATTGGTTGAAAGATCATATTTTTTATGGAAAATTTGTCTTTTTTTTAGAAAATTAATCTTCTTGGCTGCAAATTAATATTTTTAACTGAAAATTTACATAATCCAGTTGAATATTCCATAATTTTATCTAAAAATGTGTCTGTTTTGTTAGAAAATTAATCTTCTTAGTTGAAAATTCATCTTTTTAGTTCAAAGTTGAACCATTCCAGTAGATAATTTTTTAACTGAAAATTTGCTTAATCCAGTTGTCTATTCCATAATTTGATTTGAAAATTCGTTTCGCTTGTTGAAATTTATTTTTAAACTAAAAATTGAACTATTGAATGTTTGGTTGAAAATTTATCTTTTTTACTTGAAAATTAATCTTCTTGTTTTAAAATTCAACTATTCTAGTAGAAGATCCATAATATCAATTGATAATTCAACATGAAATGAACTTTTCACTATACAATTTGTTGGGAAATTTAACTATTTTGTTGAAAATTCGTTGTTTCTTTAAAATTAATTTTCTTTCAACTAAAAATGTAACTATTTCATTTTTGTTTTAATTTAACTAGTTTATTATGTATGAAAAAATTCATGTATTTGTTTGAAAATTCGTCTTTTTCGCAGAAAATTCATCTTTTTGGTTGAAAATTCAACTATTTGATCGTTTGATAAAGTTACTTTCTTCTTTTTTAAATGTAAAAATAAATTCCAAGTCTTTCCCATATTTTTTCATTTTTCGTGAAAAAATTACCCTATTTCCCCTTTTTTTTATCTCTTTTCGCGCAGTGATCCCTGAAATATGTTTAAAAGTTTGTAATTCTTCATTTGTAAATATATTACGTAATCCTGGAAACGTTTCTACTATTATATAAAATTATTTCCTGCACTTAAAACAATTATTAACATATTTCAATTATCTTTTTACAGAGAAAATATGCCCTCACATTTTAAAATAAAGGAATACTGTCCACTGGTGTTTCGAAATTTGCGTGAGAGGTTCGGCATCGATGATTTGGATTACAAAGAATCAATGACAAGGTAAAATTGATATTTAAAAGCTTTTTCTCTTATGTTTTCATTTTAACCAAAGAATACATAATATATTTTTTCTATGCTGTGGTCAATGAATAGTTTAATTTGGTTTATTCTCTATTTGTATATATTTTAAGAATGAAAATGAATTATTGGTGTGAAATTATTTTCTATCTCTTCATCTCAAATCTGTACAACTCTATTGCATGATTTTTCCAGTGTTCGGCACGTTATCACTCGAAAGTAACGCGTTTAATTTAAGAAATTAAGAAGAGCATCTGGGAACTTTTCAATTTTTTATATATTGAATTCCCAGGTAAATTAAATAAATGCAAATAGATTCGACTGTCATTAAACTTTTCAAGTAGCGCGTGATTTCCGAACACTGGATTTCTGATAATTTAAAGTAGATTAAATGTAGTTTTCCAGTGTTTATTTATGCTAGTACAAATGATACCAGGGTGTCTACCTGACCGGAAAATGATCGGGAATGCGATTTAGTGACCTGGATTTTGCTCTCAAATGTACTAATATGCAAATAAAAAGTCACAGGTAGCTGAGGGATCGCCAGACGCTGTCACCGACCCCTGCCAGCAGGCGGTTTTTTGTCCTATTTAGGAATAAAATAAGATTTAAAAAAAAAATTTGCAATTAGTAATTTAGAAATATATCCGAAATCTACGTTTTTTTGTGATTCCAACGATGTTACTTGCTTTAATAAGTTGAAAATTAGAATAAGTACGATGAGACTGCCATAATTGAAATATTCAATATTCTGGAACATTTTCAAATAAAAAATAATTCAATTTTCCATTGCCTAGTTCTAAAATCTTCGGATTCGTTTAATTTTTAACATTCCCTAGTAAATCGAAAGTAGTGTTTATAGTGTCATACATTTTGAAAAATAGTAGCAATATAATATTGTTTGGTTTTCTAAAAGATTTTATTATGTTATTTCTACGCCTAATTTATAGATTTGCGATTTTAATATTTTGTTATCATTTGAGTCCGAGCCCTGAAAGTTTCAAGTTTCGGAATTTTCAGATACAGTGTATTAACATAAACTGAAATCTGCGTCACCTAGCGATAATTGCTATCTGAGTAGAAGCTGTCGATTTATCGCTCTATGTTAGTTTAAAATTTCTGATAATAGGGGCATTTACAACTGAAAAAACTTCTAATTTTCAACTTATCACGGCAAATAACATATCGTACTTATTTTAATTTTCAACTTGTTACGGAAAGTAACATATTGTTTAAATCGCCAGAAAACGTAGATTTCGAATAAGATATTTCTAAATTACTGATTGCAAACTTAAAATTTAGACTTCAAGACGGGGAATTTTTCTAAAAAATATATAGTTATGAGTTGGAAGAGGGAATAAAAGGAAGAAATATAAAAAAAAATTCACGTAAAGAATTATAATCCTGACTTGGAACAGGGAGTTTTCGAAGAGATTTATAATTTTAAGCTTGCGACAGGGAATTTCAGTAACAGGGCTGGCATCGTGCGACTTTTTCGACTTTTTTTACATTTTTGAAAAAACATTTTTCCGTTTTTCTTATAAGTTCGGTATACTGAGTTTCGATTTTAATTACAGTGAAACTTTTAAATAAAACTCGAAAGATCTCTACGATTTTAATTGAGAATAATAAAACGTGAATAATTTCTTAGTAAAACTTTACACTTAGAAAATGTTTAATTGCGGGCGTTTGAAATCGAAAAATATCTAATTTCCTGAATCTTTATTCAAAGTTTTAATTTTTTCAAATTGAATTTACAAATTCAATTTTAGTCTTCATACTCTGTCACATATCCGCCTTTTTTTAAAGTCCTCTTTTTCCCGTTTTCAAGAAACTTTCCCTTTTTCTTGTTTTTTTTTTCGTTTAAATTCTAACTAAATTAATAGAACCCAATAAGAAAATCCAACTATTTTTGGTTAAAAATGGAATTATTTTGTTGAAAATTCATCTTTTTTGGTAAAAAAATCATCTTTTTCGGTTGAAAATTCATCTTTCTTGGTTGACAATTAACCTTTTTGTTTAAAGTTTAACTCTCTTCTAAAAAAAATCGGCTTTTGGCATGAAAATTCAACCATTTGATTCGAAAATAATCATTCTTGGTTGAAAATGATCTATTTGTTGAAAATTCAAGTTTTCAGGCTGATAATTCAACTGTCTTCTAAAAAATTCGTGTATCTTGTTGAAAATTCATCATTCTTGATTGAAAACTATCTATTTATTTAAAATTCAAGTTTTCACGCTGATAATTCAACTGTATTCTAAAAAAATCGTCATTTTGCTTGAAAATTAATCTTTTTGATCAATTCAACTATTTCGTTGAAAATTCATCCTTTTTTTGAAAATCATCTTTATTGTGGAACATTCAACTTTTTAGATTGATAATTTATCTGTTTAAAAAAATCGTCTTTTTGACTTAAAAATTCAACTGTTTAGTTAAAGTTTAATCTTGTTTGTTTGAAAATTCACCTTTGTAGATTGCAAATTCAACTATTTGGTTAAAACTTCAATTACTTCGTTAAAAAATCCTCTCTTTTGCTTGAAAGTTCTTAACTATGTGGTGTTAAATGTAACTGTTTGGTTGATTTTTTTAAAATTCAACTACTTGATTGAAATTTAATCTTTTTGAGTTCAAAAGTGATCTGTTTTCTAAAACATTCGACTGTTTAATTTGAAAACTCAACTTTTTTGTTACAAATTCGTCTCTTTTGGTTGAAAATTTAACTAATTTGTTGAAAATGCAATATTTATTACTTGAAATCTTAGAATTTAAAACGAGTCATATTAAATATTGTTGATTCAAGCCTTGAGTGAGTGAAGAATATTACTTTTTACTTTGGGAGAGGGAATTTCAGCAAAGAATTATAATTTTGCGTTTGCCACAGAAAATTTTAATAAGTCTTTGGGACAAGCAATTTCCGGAAAGAATTAGATTTGTGACTTTGGGACGGGGAATTTTCTCAAAGAATTGTAATTCTGAATTACAATTTTAGAATGAAAGAATTTAAAAAATCTCTATTCCAAGTCAGAATTCGTAAGATATTCCATCTTCCAAATCAGAATTTTTTAAAGTTAAAAATTCTGTTATTTGCAAATACTAATTTGCCACAATTTGAAACTTCCATCATCCAAATTTCAGAAAAAGGGAGTTAAGATATTTCTGAATTCTGATAGAAAAGATTGTAAATAAATATAATTCTGGCTTGGTATAGGCAATTTTTGGAAATAAATGTAATTGTTATTTAGTATAGGAAGTTTTTGTAAAGACTTATTATTTAACTTGGAACAGAAAATTTCTGACATGGAACGAGAATTTTGGAAAATTATTTCAATTCTTGCTTAAAAGAAGGGAAACAAAAAAATAAGTTCCTGTTCAAATTCAAAATTATAATTCTTTTACAAAATATTAAAAGTTTATTTTCTCAGAAAAAAAACCCCGCAGTTTAATGCGGACTAAATAACTTTTGTGGCCAGGAAATTGTTTCTTTTTATCGAATCTTTTAATTTTTATCGCAAACAACGACAGATACGAAAAAATGTTAAAGTAAAGCTTTGCATTTCTTAAAAAATTCTATGAAAAATACCTATTGATGTTTTGCGATGTCATGCATTGTTTACGAGAAAAAAGCAAAAATTATACTTAAAAAAAATTCCCGGCCTTAAAAATGGTTTAGCCTACATAAAGCTGATATGATATCTTCCTTGTATAAGCAGAAATTGTGAAAAAATAGGGGCAAAAAGGGGGGGTTTTTAAGAAAAACTTCTTTATTTTCTTCTTCAAATTTTGAAAGCACAAAAACGATATTTTCTGGAAAATCCAGTTTTTTTTTATTCTCCCAAATATTTTTGAAAAGTTTCTGCTAGTAGAAGAAAGGCATCCTATCAGCTTTATGCGGGCTAAATTATTTTTGAGGCCAGGAGAATTTTTTGTTTCTAAAAATAAATTTTAAAAAATTTTCTCTCAAACGGTGCAAGATATCGAAAAAGAGCAAGAGGTATTTTTCATAAAACTTGTTTAGACGTGCAAACTTTTATGTTTACCCTTCATAACACTCACAAGATGTATTCCTTATAAAAGTAAAAATTCAATAAAAATTGGAAAAATTGTAAGTGGGTTTTTTGAGAAAATTAATTTTTAATATTTTCAGAGAAACCCCTTTTTCAATTAAAATTGAACTATTTCAGTTGAAACTTTAACTTTTTTGTAATTTGTTGTTTTTTGTATTAAAAATGATTTTTTTCAACTTAAATTGTAACTATCCCAGTTGAATATTCCATCATTTTAGTTAAAAATTCATCTCTTTGGCTGAATATTCCTTTGTTTAACTGAAAATTTAACTATTCAATTCTTGGTTGAAAACTTATCTTCTTATAGTTGAAAATTCGGTTTTTGGTAGAAATTAATCTTTACGGTTGAAAATTAATGTTTCTGGTTGGAAATTCAATTATTCTAGTTAGTCATTATTTTAGTTGAAGATTCATCACTTCATTTGAAAATGAGTCACTTTTGATGAAATGTAACTTTTTTTTAAAATTAGTTTTTTATAGTTGAAAATGATTATTCTTTTAACTGAAAATGTAACTAACTGTTCAAATGGAATATTCCATCATTTTGTTTGATAATTCATCTTTTTTTGGGTTGAATGTTAATTTTTTTTACTGAAATTTCAACTATTAAATTTTTGGTTGACAATTTATATTTTTCAGTTGAAAATTAATGTTATTTTGTTGAAAATTTGTCTTTTTGAGTAGAAATAAATCTTCTTGGCTGAAAATTCATCTTTTTGGTTTAAACTTCAACCATTTCAGTGAAAGATTCATCATCTTAGTTGAAAATTAATTTTTGAAACTGAAAATTCAACTATTCCATTTGTGGTGAAAAATTGTCTTCTTTAGTTCAAAATTCATCTTTTTTGATATTAAATTAATCTTCTTGGCTGAAAATAATGTTTTTAATTGAAAATTTAATTTTTCAGTTGAAGATTCATCATTTTATTTGAAAATTCATCATTTTGTTTGAAAATTTAACTATTTTTAAAATAGTTTTTTATTGTTGAAAATTATTATTTTTCAACTGAAAATTAAACGATTCCATTTTTGGTTAAAAATTAATCTTTCTTATTTCAAAATTCAACTCATTTGATTAAAAATTTGTCTATTTTAGTTCAAAAATTAACTATTTCGTTGAAAATTTAACTATTTCTTTAAAAATTCATGTATATTGTTGAAAAGTCATTTCTTGGTAGAAATTTAATATTTTTCTTTGAAAATTCAGCTTTTTGGTAGAAAATTCAAGTATTCCAAATAAATATTCGTAATTTTAGTTAAAAATTCATTAGTGTGGTTAAAAATTAATGTTTAAACTAAAAATTTAACTTTTTCATTTTTTGTTGAAAATTGATCTTTTTTAGTCCAAAAATCAACTACATATTTGGTTTGGATATAAATGGAAATATTCCAGTTAAATGCTCATAAATTTAGTAGTTGGAAATTCATATTTTTGGTTGAATATAATACGGTTTGAAATTCATCAGTTGAAGATTCATCATTTTAGTTCAAAATGTATCACTTTGGCTGAAAAATTTGTTTGTTGTTCCATTTTTCTTTGAAAACTGATATTTTTTTTAGTTAAAAATTAAACTATTTGGTTGAGAATTTGTGTATTTTGTTGAAAAATCTTATTTTTTGGTAGAAAATTAATCTTTTTGTTTGAAAATTAAACTATTTGGTTAAAATTGAATCTATCTTGTTGAAAATGCAATATTTTTTACTTGAAAAGTTAAGAATTTGAAGCGGTTTAAAATGAGTTTAATAAAGTACCCACATCAGTTTTACCTAAATATGCAGTGAATTTTAAGTATAAGAAGATAAACTAAACATTTCCTTGAATTATTTAAATTCATGGACTTTTGAGACAATTTCAAAAAATTATTAATGATGTTTTTAGTATTATTTAATCAATCTATGGTATAAATATATTTAAGAATATCTCGTAATAAAATTTGTCAAAACTTTCCCAATTAAACATATTAATTAAATCCACAGAAACTGAAAAAAAACATGATTTATAATAAATTTGCGAAACTTTATACATAGTCCGAGTCGATTATTTTAAAAAATGCGAAATATTTGAATAGCTCCGTAACAATTGACCCAGGAGCAAGACCGGGAATTTAAAATCATGGTTTGGGTAGACATCCTGGATACTAAATAGAAAAAAAAAATGTTGCTGGTGCTTTGCTTGTTACTTTTTTGTTGTGCTAGTGTAAATGAATGCTTATTCGTAGGATTGGAAGGTAGAAGAAAACGCAAAATGGAATTAAAATCTTAGCTCGCACCGAATTAATTAGAGAAAAAAAAAGTAGTCGGGATGGGTAGCCGTAATACGAGAATTTTGCCAATAGATGTCGAGCATTTAATCCTTCACGAGCAAAACGGCATTCAGGTTTGGCGGCTGCTGCTGGAAGGAATCATCATTTGGTACAGCGCTCTGCCACAGTTCCTTCGATAACAATATCCCCTCCTATTTCTCAAATTCCAGTTCCAAATAAGTCGCAGAGAACCTACAGTTTTAAGCCAAAACGACAGAGGTTAGATAGATTTGATTTTCAAGTCTGTGAGTGTCGTTTGTGGCTAACACGAGTTTCATTTTCAAATTTAATAAGAACCAGTTTATCGACAACTTTGGCCAATTCAGTTTTATTTCTGTTTTTCCTCCTTGTCATTCTACTAACGCTTTGGAAAATTCGAAAAGACGAAATGTGGGAGGGTGTGAAATTCCAGTTTTTTGGATTCTAGAAGAAAAGAATCTGATGGCTGAAGAAAATATAGAGAAAATGAGAACAGATTTTGTATTCTTTTTTTTTTAAGTGAAAAGTTCGGAATGTATTCATTTTTTTCTCTTTAGAAATTGAAGCCGTGTTTTTAATCTGCTTGACACTTTGTTTGTAAAGAGATTTTGTGTAAAGTTGTTTCAATGTTGTGTGGTTTATTTTATTTTGTTGTACGATTTTAGGCTTATTCTAAGGAGTAAATGTATCCGAAAAGTGCAGTTGTAAATTGAAATTGTAAGAAGAAATAGTTTGGTTTTAACTCGCAATTGTTGGTCGAAATTATAAATTATGTACCCTTCATGGAATAACTGACGATTTTAATTTTTAAACATGAATTCAGTGATGGGTAAGTTACTTTTTAAAAGAAACTAGTTATAGTTACCGTTTCATTACGAAAAAAGTAACTAGTTATCGCTATGGTTACCGATTCAAAATGTAACTTTTTTGTTAGTTGCATTTCCTAAAAAAAGTAACTACCGTTACTTTTTTTAGTTACTTGTGTATTTTAGAAATATATATCCAAATTGAATTTTTACAAAACTTTATTCATAACTTTCGAGTGATAGTTGTTACACTTTTTAATAAAAAACGTAGGTTGGTTAGTTATGACTCACATAATATTTCTAAAACAAGGAATGTTTTAGAAAATTTGGAATTTCAGTGTAGAAGAAAAATTTCAGCTTTCCTATTTTGGGCTATAAATCTCTTTGGCGCTGAAAATTAATTATTTCTTTCTACAAGTGTTTCTTTAAATTTATCAATCAATATTCATCTTTAAATAAAGAGTAATTTTCAAATAAAAGAAAAAAGAAATATCCAACCAAATATTTGAATCTTTAACTAAACAGTATAAATTTTAAACAAAAAATTGAATGGTTAAATTTTCATTTAAAAAATATGAATTCTCAATGAAAAAGGTAATGGTGGAAATTTCAACTAAAAGAGATTTTCATTTTGAATCAGGTACAGTTGAACTCAACCAAAAAATACGAATTTGCAACAAAATAGGTGCATTTGAAACCAAAGAGATGAATTTTCAACCAAGAAGATAATTTTTAATAAAAAAGACGAACTTTTAACAAAATACATGATTTTTTTTCAATTGAAAAAAAATTTTGAAAAAAAAGATGTCTTTCTAACAGAAAATGCAATAGTTGATATTTCATCAAAAAATGTTTTTATTTTAAATCAAAAACAGTTACATTCAAACAAAAAACAAGTTTTCAACAAAATACTTGAATTTTGAGTCAAGACAGAAAAAAATCAACCAGATTGTTGAAGTTTCAAGCCAAAAAGGCGAATTTTCAACAAAAAAGTTGATTTTCAACCAAATACTAAAATTTTTATCCAAAAAGATGAATTCTCAATGAAAAATGTAATAGTTAATATTTCAATCAAAAAATATATGTATTTTAAATAAAAACAGTTATATTCAAACAAAAAACAATTTTTTAAACAAAATAATTGAATTTGCAGTCAAGACAGAAAAAAAATCAACCAGATTGTTGAATTTTGAAGCCAAAAAGGCAAATTTTTAACAAAAAAGGTGATTTTCAACCAAATAATGAAATTTTTATCCAAAAAGATGAATTCTCAATTAAAAAGGCAATAGACGAAATTTCAAACAAAAAAAAAACGAATTTTCAACGAAGATTAATTTTTTGTCAAGAAAATACGAATTTTAAATCAAAAATATGAATTTTCAACTAAAAAAGGTCATTTTTCAACCAAAAATGTCATTGTAAAATTTTCAATTGAAAAAATTCATTTTCAACGAAAAAGGTGAATCCTCAACTAAAAGTGTAATAGTTCATATATTTCAATAACAAAAAATTTATTTTTTAACCAAAAAAGATGAATTTTTAATTAAAATAATAAGTAAAATAACTGGAATAGTTAAATTTCCGGTTAAAAAAAATGCATTATCAACCAAGGAGAAATGAATATTTAACTCTGAAATTATTTTTTTATTTATCTCTAAGTGTTTTTATAGATTTTAGAAAATTGTGTATCCTAGAAAGGAGAAAAATTTCAATTTTCCTTTATTGGTCTATAAATTTCTATGGCTATCTGCAACCGCAATTTTGAATAGTGAACATGAAAAAAATAGTTGGAAAAGAAATAAAATTGTCGTAAAAAAGATTTGTGAGCTACATTTCGAAAGTAACTAAAAAATAGCGGTTTTTATAGTTACTGTTACTGAAAAAAATGTAAGTTACCAATTCATTACTTACTTACAAAAGTAATTTCGTTACCGCTATCGTTACCAAAAAAGTAACTGGTTACAAGAAAAAAGTAACTTCCCATCCCTGCATAAATTACTTGATTCAGATTAAAACCGTATATGAATTGTGTGTATGAAATCAGAATTAATTGTCCATTTTCCTTAGAATATTCCCGGATCAATTTTTATTTTGTTTTCCATCTCTATGTGGTATGCTGTTCTTTGTAAATTTGTTTCACAATGTGTTTTCGCTAATAGAAAGTGTTGTAGGAAGTCATAGTTCAATTCCTAATATTGTATTTCATTTTAATCATTCTTTTCCGGAGAGAAATTTCTTATAAAAATATTTGTTTTTCGTTTACAGATCGCAGCCGACTCTCGATGATTCTTCAGGAAAAAGTGGTGCTAAATTCTATCAATCCTACGACAAGCTCTTCATTATCAAAACCCTCACGAGCGAGGAAGTCGAAAGGATGCATTCCTTTTTGAAACACTATCATCCGGTAAGACTCATGATTAAGAAATTTAAGATCTCCGATTGTATTTAATTTTTAAATTCTCATCATTTATGATGGAAGGTACATATTAGATTTATGTTAATTTGAACCTATCCAGTTTTCGTCAATTCTCAACGTTTTGAGACACCCTGAGTCAGAAAAAAAGGTTTTTATGAACATATCGGTCTGTTTTTAAGGAATTTTTTCCCTTCTTATTGTTTTTCGCTTAAATGCAACTTGAAATAAAGAACCCAATAAGAATTGTAACTATTTTTGATTGAAAGTTAATTTTTTTAAACTGAAATGCCTAATGTTATATTTTTGATTCAGAATTCATCTCTTTTGGTTAAAAATTGTACTATTTTATTAAAAATTTAACTATTTTCTTAAAAAGTCACCTCTTGTCGAAAATCTAACTGTTTTGCTGAACATTCGTTTTATTAGATGAAGAATTCGTCCTTACGGACTGAAAATTCATATTTTGGTAGAAGAAAACCTATTTTTTTTTTGTTAAAATTTAATTCCTTGTAATTGAAAAGTCTACTATTATATTTTTGGTTCAAAATTCATCTCTTGGTTAAAAATTCTATAAGTTGGTTGAAAATGCAATTGTTTTTGGTTAAAATTTAATCTTTTTGTTTTAAAATTCAACTATTTGATAAAAAATTGAACTGTTTTGATGAAAATTTAATTATTCAGTTGAAAGTCCAACTATTTTCATACTCTCTTTTGCTAAAAAATTGAACTTTTTTGCTAAAAATTCGTCTATTTAGATAAAAAAAATCATCCTTATGATACAAAAATCATCTTTCGGTAGAAAAAACATTTTTTTGTTCATAGTTAATTCCTTTTGATCGAAAAATCTACTATTATATTTTTGGTTCAGAATTCATCTCTTTTGGTTAAAAATTCTACTATTGAATGGAAATTCAGCTTTGTGGGAAAAAGGTCATTTTTCTTGGTTAAAAATTACCTTTTTTTTTAATTCAAAATTCATCTGTCTTCTAAAAAAATCGTCTTTTTGGCTTAAAAATTCAACTATTTGTTTGAAAATGCAATTATTTTTGGTTCATATGTAATCTTTCTGTTTGCAAATTCGGCCATTTGATTGAAAATTGTTCTTTAAAGATTGAAAATTCAACTATTCGGTTGTCAATTTAACTGCTTGGTTTAATAGTTGAACACCTTTGTTAAAAATACATTTTTTCTAGTTGTTGAAGATTTATAATTTTAATTGTAAATTCTTCTCTTTGGTTGAAAATTTAACTGTTTTGTTAAAAACATTTTTTGTGGCTGGACACATTCATTTTTTTAAACTGAAAGTTCAATTTATTCCATTTCTGGTTAAAAAATTTTCTCTGTTGTTGGAAAATTCGACTGTTTTGTTGAAAATGTAATTATTTTGATGAAAATCCAACTATTTTCTTTAAAAAATCATCGTTTTTGGTCAAAAATTCATCTGTTTTGTTTAACATTCGTCCGTTTAAATAGGAAATTCGTCCTTTTCGATTAAAAATTTATCTATTTCGCTAGAAAAGACATCTTTCTTGGGTGAAAATTCAACTGTCCTTTAAAAAATTCGTCTTTTCGCCTGGAAAATTCCACTATTTGGTTGAAAATTCCAATATTCGGTTGAAATTTTAACTCCTTTGTTCATCTTTTTCTTTAAAATTCATCATCTTATTTAAAAATTGATCTCTCTGGTTAAAAATTCAACTTTTTGTGGAAAATTCGTCTTTTCAGGTTGAAAATTCTATTCTTTTATTCTATCTTATCTGAAAAATCTTTTTTGGTTGAAAATTCAACACTTATATTGAAAATTTTTTTTGTATGAATTAAATTTTTTTTTGGAAATTGAAATATTTTTTAGTTGAACCATCAACTATTACATTTTTGGTTGCGAATTCGTCTTTTTTTGTCAATTCAACTGCACAGTTGGAAAAATAAACTTCTTTTTTGTTAATTCATTATTTTTTTGTTTGAAGATTTATTGGTTTAGTTGAAAATTCATGTCTTTTGTTGAAAATTTAATTATTTTGTTGAAAATTACTTTTTTTAACTGAAAATTTATATTTTTGGTTTGAAAATTTATATTTTTGGATTCAAAATAAATTTTTTCTAAAACATTCGTATTTTTATATAAAAACTAATTTTTTTTTATTGAAAATTCGTCTGTTTACGTGGAAAATTAATCTTTTTTGTGTGAAAATTCCAAATTTTTCTGGTTGAAAATTCCAATATTTCGTTGAAATTTGAACTTCTTTATTCAAATAATTTTTTTTTAAGATTGTTGAAATTGTGTTTTTTTTAAATTATTTTTTTACTCAGTGGGGATTGTGCGCCGAAACGTTTGGTTCAATTAAAAATTAATTTAATTATTTATTCTGACCCTAAAGTCAAAATTAACATAAAATATTATAAACGATTATTCTTTTTTTTTTAACTGAAAATTCAACTTATTCCTTTTTTTGTTGAAAATTTGTCTTTTTTGTTTGAAAATTCAACTGTTTTGTGAGGTTTAAAATTCTATTCTTTTATTATTTCCTGTATGATGAATTCAATTTCTTTTGATTAAAATTTGAATCTTTTTAAATTGAATTATCTTTTTATGTTGAAAATTAATATTTTTTGGTTGAAAATTCAACTATTTTGTTGAAAATGCAATATCTTTCGACTCGAAATCTTAGTAATTTAAAGCGTTTCATATATAACTACGAAAAAAAAATCCATTCTAGCTTCGCTGGGATTCGAACCCAGATCTATAGATTACCGGTCTGGTGTTTCAGACTCCGTCATCCAGAGCATCAGACCGGAAATCTGTGGACCTAGGTTCGAATCCTAACGAAGCTAGAGAGGAATTTTTTTTTAAATTAAGGATTTTAACCATTTCGGTTTAGACTAGTAGATCAAAGACCGCCATTTCATCGAAACTCATTTAATAGTTTTAATTTAATTTGAAATTTGATTTCAGTACATAGTCGAGCGACATGGAAAAACTCTTTTACCGCAGTATCTCGGTATGTATCGACTTACGGTGGACGGAGTTGAGCATTACGTTGTTGCGATCAGGAACGTTTTCTCGAATCACCTAACTACACACAAGAAGTTTGATTTGAAAGGATCTACTGTAGATCGGGAAGCATCCGACAAAGAAAAAGAAAAGGACCTCCCCACTTACAAGGACAACGATTTCGTCAAAGATGGATGCAAGATCTACATCGGGGAGGAAGCTAAGGAGAAACTCATAGAAACTTTAACCGCCGATGTTGATGTAAGTTGATTCAAAACTTTTTTTTGTTAATTTTCTTTAGCAGACTCCACACTCCTTCTCCTATTCCCCTCTTTTCCTCTTTTTCGCTTAAATGCAAACTGAATTCATACAACCCAATTAAAAAATCCAACTATTTTTTGTTGAAATTTAATTCTTTTTAATTGAAAAGTCTACTATTATATTTTTGTTTTAGAATTCATCTTTATCGATTAAAAATTCTACTATGTCTGTGAAAATTTAAATATTTTATTGAAAATTCAACTATTTTGTTCAAAATTCATCGTTTTTATCGAAAATTCGCTGAACATTCCTCTTGTTGGATATAGAATTAGTCCTTCTGGATTGAAAATTCTTTTTCGGTAGAAAATTTATCTTTCGCAGTTGAAAATGAACATTTTTGTTGAAAATTCATCTTTGTAGATTGAAGAGTGAACTACTTTAGTGACCATTTACTTATTTTATGAGAATTTATCTATTCGGACTGAAAATTCTACTGTCTTCTAAGAAATTCGTCGTTTTGGCTTGAAAATTGTGGATTAAGTGTTATTGTATTTTTTATTTTGGTAGAAAAGTCGTATTTTTTGGTTGAAGGTGAATTCTTTTTCATTGAAAAGTCTACTAGTTTATTTTTTGCCTCAGAATTCATCTATTTGGTTAAAAATTCTACTATTTGAGAGAATATTTTGTTGAAAATTCAACTATTTTGTTAAAAAGTCATCTATTTTGGTTCAGAATTCATCTTTCTTGGTTGAAAATAAACTTTTTTGTTGAAAATTCAACTATTTGATTAAATATTCATCTTCTGGCTTAAAAATTCAACTATTTTGTTGAAAATTTGTCACTTCCTTGAAATAGCAACTAAATTTGGTTGAAAATTAACTTTTTTGTTGATAAATCAACTTTTCGGGTTTTAAAGTCATCGGTTTTCTAAAGCATTCGACTTTTCAGCTTGAAAACTCAAATCTTTTGTTGAAAATTTATCTCTTGATAGAAAATCTTTTTTGGTTCAAAATTCAATTAATTAATTCGATGAGAATTCATCTTCTTTGGTTGAAAGTTGAACTACTTTGTTAAAAATTCATTTTTGTTGTTGAAAGTTGAATTACTTAGTTATAAATTGATTTTCTTTTGTTAAAAATTAAATTAATGTGTTGAAAATTCGTTTTTTTGTTGTTGAAAATTCATATATTTCCTTGATAGTTCGTATTTTGGGGTGGAAGTTTAATTATTTTGTTAAAAAAAGAGTTCTTTTTTTGTTTTGGAAATTCATGTCTTGTGGAAAATGTGTGTAGGATATTGTTGAAAATTTGTCTTTCTTGATAGAAAATTAATCTATTTGAGTTGAGGATTCAACTGTTTTATTGAGAATTGATCCTTTTTGGTTAAATTCAACTGTTTCAGATTTCAAATTTAAATCTTTTTTGGCTGAAAGTTGAACTCCTTTATTTAAAATTCATTTTTTTGGCTAAAGATGCATCTCTTTGGTTGGAAATTGTATTGTTTTCTTGAAAATTGTTTTTTGTTTCGTTTGAAAATTTAGTTTAACTAAAAATTAATCTGTTTTCGCTGATAATTCAACTATTTTGTTGCGAATCCGTAATTTTTGATTAAATTATACTTTTTTTATTTAAACATTTTTGGTTGAAAATTAATTTCATCGGATTTTAAAATATATTAAAGGTTCCATAAGATTATAAGGAATTTCTGAAGATTTCAAGGAATTTAAAAAACTTGAAGAGTTTTCCAAAGAATTCAATACAATTCAAGTGTTTTAAGTAGAATTTAAATATATAGAATATAAATTTAAAGGGATTTAAAAGCTTTTATAGTATTTAAAAAGATTTCAAGAGGTTATATCAGATTTTATGGGATTTCAGAGGATTTCAAAGATTTCATAATTTTTTTAAGGAAGTTGAATTTTCAACCATAAATATTAATTTTCTATCAGAAAAGACGAATTTCGCATAAAATACATCAATTTGTAACCAAGTAATTTCAACCAAGAAGATTAATTTTCCACAGAAAATAAGAATTTTCAACAAATTACATAATTTTTTAACTAAATAGTTTGAACAATGAATGTGATGTTAGTCCAAATTTTATTTTATTAACTTTTAGTTTATATTTTTTTCGTTTCTAAAATTTTTGAACTAATTACTTGAATTTTTAAACTATGAAAGATCAATTTTTAAACAAAAATAAAGTAGTTAACAGTTTACCATATAGTGGAATTTTCTACTATATTGTTAAATTTTCAAATCAAAAAGATGAATTTTCTGCAAAAGAGTTGAATTATCAACCCGTGAATGTACATTTTCAACAAGAAAATTAATTTTCAACAAAAAAAAAACAACGAATTTTCAACTAAAATTATGAATCTCCGAACAAAAAAAAATAACTTTTAAGAAAGTAGTTCCATTTTTAAACAAGAAGTTGAATTTTCAACCTGAAAAGATGCGTTTCTAAAGAAAAACGTCATAGTTGATATTTCAACAAAAAATGAAATTCAGAATAAAAAACAGTTGGATTTAATTAACAAACACGAATTTTCAGGAAAATATTTGAATCCTCAACTAAAACAGATTCATTTTTAATATCACAATTTTTGGTGATTAAAATTTTTTCAGTTTAAAATGAAGTTCGCATTTGTTTATGTTTCAACGTTCCGAAGTAGAATTTTTTTCATTTTCAATGTTTCCCATCTAAAATTACTATTCATTTTGAAAGTTTTTTTTTAGAATAATTCATTTTTTGATTTAAAAAAATTGGTCTAATCAGCTTTAATATTAAATTATAATTTTGTTATGTGATAACAATTAAAAATTTTAGAATTTCAGAAGCTTTGACTTTGAGAGATTCAATTTAGTTTTCAATTTGTCAAATTTTAATCGCTTTGAATTCAAAATGATTCAAATTCAAAAGTTTCCACTTTTTAATTATTTAATTTTGAACGCTTTTAATTATAAATAATACCATTTTTATTCCTCTGAATTATAAATGATCCAATTTCCAAAATTCTTATCTTAAAGTAAGCAATTTTTAACGTTTTCACATTGTACTATTTTCGAAGTTTTGATCTGAAATCATTCAATTTTGTGATTCTTTAATTCAAAATAAAATTGTTTAATTTTTAGCGTTTCGACTTAGAAAGTATACAAATAAACTCATTCTAATTAAATTGTCCAAAATCTTTCTCTCTCTCTATATATATATGTATATATATATATATATATATATATATATATATATTTAATTTCAGATGCTTTCAATTCGAAATTATTAATTATCGTTTCAAAAATATTTAAAACATAATACTTAAAAATTGGTTTAATAATGGATTTTTGAATTGTTTATATGATTCAAAGTCAATAAATTTCTTGCAAAAAGGTTTGCTGATACTTTTATCGATTTCCGCAATTGATCATATATGTGAAAAACTGTTGGTTTCGCAAAGAGAGTGTATTTTTTTGCTTTAAACCCGGAGAAATCACGAATATTTACCAAATATTTACTCAAATGAGTCCGAGGCCTGGAACTGTCATAAATATAACTTCGATATTTCCTGAATTTGTCTAAATTATATTTCTTCAGCTTGTACTTCAAGTTTTAGTTTGTCTTTAAAAAAATGTTTTGTTATTCATTACAGTTCTTGACGCGGCTACACTTAATGGATTACTCTTTACTGCTCGGTTTGCATGATTGTGTACGAGCTGAACAAGAAAATCGGGAACGAGCTGAAAGGGAGGAAGACGAAGACAATCATGATGATGAGGACGATAGTGAATCTGGAAGTGGTCTTGATAATCGGGGTAATGCCATGGGAGAGTGAGTAAAGTTTAATATTCTATTTAAACTTTCAAGGATTATAAAGTCTGCAAACATGTTTAGAAATTGGGGCTACTGTAGGACAGATAGTTTTTGAGAATTGTATAATTTGTACTATTTCTTTAAAAAAAAAGGCCTCACAGTCCCTATGGGATAAAATTTGGGGTCCAAAGGCTACTTTTTGTCACGCTCAAGGGGTACTTCTTTCGCGCTTAAAGAGATACCAAAATCAGGATAAATACAAAAGATTTCAAAGTAATTCAAGTTAATTTTAAAAGTAATCAAAGTAATTGGAACATTTTTTTTTAATCAAAAAATTCCATTGATTTCCGTAAACTTCGAATGAATTTAAAGTAATTAAAGGTAAACGAGAAGAATTCGATGAAATTCATAAACATTCAATGTGAATTAAAAAAATGCAAGGTGAATTGATAACAATTTAAATATATGAAAAAAACTTAATTGAATTCAGTGAGTTTAAAACGAGCTTAGACAAATGCAAGGAAGTTCAAAAGAATTTGATGAAATTCCTAAGAATTCGAGGTAGGGTTAAAAGAACTTAGGATCAATTAAATAAAAGCTTTAAATTTTTTAAAAAAATCCATTGAATTACATACAATTGAGTAAATTTAGAATTCAAGTAAATTTCAAAAATCAAGAGAATTCCAAAGAATTTAAAAGAATTCAGGGCGAATCAAACAAAACTTCGAATCATTGAAACCCTACTAATTTGTAACCAAAAAAGTGGCTAATGACTAAAAAACAATTCAAGTTAAATTCAAAAGAATTCAAATGAATTGGAAAAAATTCTAAATATCGAAAAAATTGTGAATTTATATAGGAATATAAGGGAAATGAGAAGAATTAGATGAAAGTAATATAAAACATAAAGCTTAATTTGAAAAACAATTAAGTGCATTTAAAACAATTCAAAAATACGAAAAAAATTCCTTCAATTGAGTAGAATTTAGAAGAATTGAAAATAATTGAAAATAATCCAGGATAAATTAATAAAAGTTCAGGGCGAATTCCAAATGAATTGCAAACAATATTTGAATTAAATAGAATTGAGTAAATTTAGAAGAATTCAAGTAAATTAAACAAAAAATCAAGAGAATTCTAAAGAATTTAACAGAATTCAGGATGAATTAAAAAAAAAACTTCAAATCATTGAAACCTTACTAATTTGTAAACAAAAAAGTGACTAATGACTAAAAAACAATTCAAGATAAATTCAAAAGAATTCAAATGAATTGGAAAAAATTGGAAAAATCGAAAAAATTCCATTGATTATAATAAAATTTGAGTGAATTTATATAGGAATATAAGGGAAATAAGAAGAATTCGATAAAAGTCATAAAACATAAAACTGAATTTAAAAAACAATCAAGTGAATTTAAAACAGTTCAAAAATACGAAGGTATTCATTGAATTGAGTAGATATTAGAAGAATTGAAAATAATTTAAAATAATTCAGGATAAATTAATAAGAATTCAGGCTGAATTCCAAAAAATACTTTAAAGGCTTTTAATATCTTTGAAACCTTAAGAAATCCCTCACTTCTTGTGAATAAATTCTTTGAAATGCATCAAAATATTTTAATGTCCTGTGAAGTTCTATGAATTTTTATATTTCCAGAAATTCTGAAAAATTTATTAAAATGCCTTGGGAGCTTTTAAAATCATTGAAATCCTTAGGAAATCTTATACACCCCCTTAGAATCTTTTAAAATACCTTAAAGCCTTATAGGTCCTGTAAATCCTGCAATATCTTCCGAAATTATAGGAAATTCTTTAAAACCGCATGCACATTTTTTTAAATCCCTTAAAATGATTAAAACCCTTGGAAATACCTTGATATGGTTTAAAGCTCTTGAAAATACCTAGGAATCTTCTAAAATACCCTAAAATGTTTAATATCCTTAAAAATCTTTTGAAATCCCTTGAATTTTTTTAATGCTCTTTAGAATGCCAAGGAATTAAAAAAAATACATTAAAATATTTCAAACCCTTTGATCATTTTATCAAATGATCCTCAGAGTAAATGAAATAAAAACGTTTAAAAATTTAAAAAAAAATCCATTGAATTAAGTAGAATTGAGTTAATTTAGAAAAATTAAAGTGAATTAAAAAATTCAAAAGAAATCCAAAGAATTTAAAAGAATTCAGGATAAATTAATAAGAATGAAGGATGAATTCCAAAAACTAATTTCAAATCTCTTCAAATCTTTGAAACCCTACAGAATACCTCACTTCTCGTGAATAATTTCTTTGAAATCCACTAAAATATCATGAAATCTTGTCAAATTCTATGATGATATTTCCTGAAATCCTGGAAAATGTATTAAAATACATTGAGAGCTTTAAAATCCCTTAAAATCATTTAAATGCTCAGAAATCTTATAAAATCCTGTGAAATCTTTTAAAATATCTTAAAACCTCATAGGTCCTTAAAATCGTTCTATATCTTCCGAAATTCTAGAAAATTCCTAATCCTATAATATTTCAATCGCTTTGAAATCCCTTCAAATTATTGAATTCAACTAAAAATTCCTTGGAATTTTTTAAGTTTCCCTAAAATATTTCAAATCCTTCGAAGCTCTACAAAATACCTCACTTCTCGTGAATAATTTCTTTGAAATCCACTAAAATATTATAAAATCCTGTGAAATTCTATGCTATTTTCTGAAATCCTGGAAAATGTATTTAAATACATTGAGAGCTTTAAAATCCTTTAAAATCATTTAAATGCTCAGAAATCTTATAAAATCCTGTGAAATCCTTTAAAATATCTTAAAACCTTATAGATCCTGTAAAATCGTTCCATATCTTCCGTCCCTTCAAATTATTGAATTCAACTAAAAATTCCTTAGAATTTTTTAAGAGTTCCTAAAATATTTCAAGTCCTTTGAACCTCTACAAAATACCTTACTTCTCGTGAATAATCCACTAAAATATCATAAAATCCTGTGAAATCCTTTAAAATCATTAAAATCATCGGAAATCTTATAACATTTTTTGTAATCTTTTAAAATGTTTTAAAACCTTATATGTCCTGTAAAATCGTTCTATTTCTACCAAAATTCTAAAAAATTCGTTATCCTAAAATATGTATTTCAATCGCTTTGAAATCCCTTCAAATTATTGAAATATATTTACAATTTCTCGGAATCTTTAAAAATACCCTAAAATATTTCAAAAGAATTAAGACACCTGAGAAATAGTTATAGATTATAGGGTAAAATTGGGGATATAGGGATCGGTCTGTGAGGCCTGAAAACGAAATTAGAATTTAATGGGGCGAATCTATGACACTTTTTTAATAAAGTAAAGTGAATGAAATGCTGAGTAATGATTTTTCCATTGCCGTAAAGGAAATACACAATACTTTTATTTCTATTTCTGTTTCGCAGTCGACTTTGGGGTTGGGGCGGTATTATAGGAATGGCCACACCTCCAGAGTCTCCACACGCAGCTTTAATGAGGGAAACGAGTCTACAGTATGAAGATGCAATAATCCCAGAACTAGATATTTACGCCATTCCAAGTAAAGAAGGTGAGCACTGCATTTTAATCTGTTTTAAATTGTGCGCCGTTCTCTTTTTTTCAGTAAAACTATTAAAATTGTTTTAATTTATATAAAAGCAGGGTGGCCACAGGTCAGGGAAAAAGCTGGAAATCTGGAATTAGTTGAAAATCCATCTCATTGGTTCAAAATTTAATTATTTTTGTAAAAATTAATTTGTTTTACTGAAAATTTAAGTTTTCCATTTTCGGTTAAAAATTTATTTCTTTTAGTTGAAATTTCAACTTTTCGGGTTGAAAATGTAACTGTTTAGTTAAAAATAATTTTTAACTTTGTTGAAAATGCAACTACTTAGTTGAAAATTAATGTTCTTTGGTTGAAGTTTAATTTTTTTGTTTGAAAATTCGACCATTTGGTAAAAGTCCATGTTTGTAGCTTGAAATTTTAACAATTTGGTTAAAAACTCAACAAGTTTGTTAAAAATGTAAATATTTTGTTGAATATATAACCATTTTGTTAAAAAGTTATCATGTTTGTCGAAAATTCAACTGTGATGTTGAAAATTCGTCTCTTTAGATTGAAAATTCATCTTTTATGGAATAAAAGTAATCTTTTTTGGTTGAAACGAATAATGTTCTTATGTGTATTTTCGAATTTTTTATTTAACTGAGTAATGCAGGTCAGGGAAAACCTGGAAATCAGGGAAAAGTCAAGGAATTTTGTCAGTCAGGGAAAGTCATGGAAAAATCAGGGGTTTTGAAAAAAATGTGCAAAAGTCAGGGAATTTCTGTAAGAAGCACATTAAGTAACTGTTAAGAATAATCAGGACTGAGACACATTCATTTTTAGTCACTTTTACAATTAGTCTATACCTATTTCTGAATTTTCTGGAATTAATTTGAAATATTTTAGGGTATTTTAAAGGATTCCAAGAAATTTGTAATGGATTTCAAAGTATTTTAAAGATTTTTGAGTATTCTCAAAAATTCAAAGGAACTTTCAAGAGCTTTAAAAAATTGCATATGATTTCGAACGATTTTAAAGGATTTTAAGTATCTTAGGGTATTTTTAATAGATTTTAATCATTGGAAGTGATTCTAAAAGATTTGACAGATTGTAGGTTATTTTAAAAATTTCAAGGAATTTTCAATTGATTTCTGTAATTGAATGGGAATTTAAAAAAATCCAAGTAATTTTCAAGAGCTTTAAAAAGTTACAAAGGATTTTAAAATATGTCAAAGGATTTTAAATATTTTTGGGTATCTTAAAAGATTCCAAGGATTTTTTATTAGATTACAATAATGTGAAGGGATTCTAAAGTTTTTAAAAGATTTTCGGGAACATATTTTAAAAGATTCCAATGCATTTTCAAGAGATTTAGAAATTTGAAAGGAATTTCCAATGATTTGAATGATTTGAAGGGATTAAAAAAAATTACATGGGGTTTTAAAGAATTTCCTAGAATTTCGGAAGATATATAACGATTTTATAAGGCCTATAAGGTATTAGTATATTTTTAAAGATTCCAAGAGACTTTATAAGATTTGCGAGGATGTCAATGTTTTTAAGGGATTTCAAAAGCTCTCAGTGTATTTTAATACATTTTCCAGGATATTTCAGGGTATTTCAGGGTAGTTTTAATATATTTCAATATTTTGAAGTGATTCTAAAGGATTTGAAAGACTTTTTGTATCCTTAAAAATTCCAAGGAATTTTCCAGAGCTTTAAAAAGCTTCAAAGGATTTGAAATATTTTAGGGTATTTTAAAAAATTCCAAGGAATTTTTAAAAGATTGCAATAATTTGAGGGTTAGTTAGATTTTAAAGATTTCAGGGAATTTTTAAAACTTCCAGAGAATTTTTTAGAGCTTTAGAATGTTTCAAGGTATTTCAAAAGATTTCAAGGCATTTTCAAGAGCTTGAAAAAGTTGTAAGGGATTTCAAATGATTTGAAATATTTTAGAGAATTGTTAAAACTTTCAGAGAATTTTAAAGATTTTTAAAAAGTTTCGAGGAATATCAAAATATTTCAAAGGATTTGGAATTTTAGGATATTGTAAAAGATTCAGAGGCATTTTCAAGAGATTAAAAAATGTCAAAGGATTTCCAAAGATTTTAATGATTTTAAGGCATTTGAAAAAATTTGTATGCGGTTGTAAAGAATGTCCTAGAATTTCGGAAAGTATGGAACGATTTTACAAGATTCTGCAGTCAATTTTCTAAGATTTCGGGAAATATCAGATTTCATGTAATTTCGCAGGATTTTATCATATTTTAATGGATTTCAAAGACATTATTCACAAGAATTGTGGAATTTCGTAGGTTTTCAAATATTTTAAGAGATTTTCAAATATTTTTTGTAGTTAATTTGGAATTCACATTGAATTATTATTATTATTTATCATGAATTCTTCCAAAAACACTCAGTTCTACTGAATTCAGTGGATTTTTTAATATTCTTGAATTGTTTTCAATTCACTTGATACATTTCTTATATTCACGTTGAATATGAATTTCGTCGCATTCATCTCATTTTATTTAAGTGCATCTACATTCACTCCAATTTTACTGAAATCAATGTAATTTTTTGGATTATTTTCCAATTAATTTCAATTCTTTTTTATTTAACTTGAATTGTTTTGAAGTCTTATGAAATTATCCTGAATTCGTTAAAATTCATCTAAGATTCTTACAAATTTCATCGAACCTTTTTGAATACTTTTAAATTTAAAAGAACATTATTCACATTATTAATGTACATCAGTCACATTTAGGGTTAAAAATTAGTCTCTTTTAGTCACTTTTTCGGTTTAAATGAGTGACTTTTTCAATTTTTCAAAAAATAAATTAGGCTGTGACAGTCCTGAGAATAATAAATTAAAAATGTATAAATTTAAATAAAAAACTTTTCTATTCCAGTTATAAAAAATTTTATATTAAGAATGTTACAAGATTATAATTTTGGTCTTTTAATATTAATGATCAGGGAAAATTTAAAATTTGTCCGGAGAAAATCAGGGAATTTTGAAGATGATGTTTTCAGGCCACCCTGTAATAGGTGGAGATCAGAGGCGGCTCTGTGAAATCGAATGATAAAATTCATCGGATCGTTTGAATTTTTCCAAAAATCTACCTGAAATCTTGGTGAAATAATTGAATTCTTTGTTAAATTTTTTAAATCTATTTGACATCTTTGGGAAATCATTGAAATCTTTGCGAAATATTATAAATATTTTTGCAATATTTGATAATATTTGTAAAATTATTGAAATCTTTGGGAAATCCTTGAAGTCTGTGAAATATTTTTAATGTATCCGAAATTCTTGCGAAACCTTTAAAATCTTTGTGAAGTCTTTGAGAAATGATTTAAATCTTTGTGCAGTTTTTGAAATCTCAGGGTGTCCAGCGATTCTTAGGAACGAAATTCAAGGTCTTTTCCAGGTTTTCCAGGTAATGAAATCAAGTTTTTCCAGGTCTACTTTTTTTACATCGAATAATCAAATAACCGTTTTTTATACCTGGAAAAATGAGCCATTTCATTTTTTATTGGCCAACAGTTTCCAAAGAAAGCTTTTAAAATCTTTGTGAATTCTTTGAAATCTGTTGAAGTATTTAAAATCTTTGTGAAACCTTTGAAAATCTTTTGGAATGTTAAAAAATTGTTGTAAAATCTTTGAAAACTTTGCGAAATTTTTTGAAATCTTTTGAAATCATGATGTAATCTATGAAATATTTGTGAACTTATTCTTTGTTTGTGAAATCTTTTTTATTCGTTTGAAATCATTGAAATATTTTAAAATCTTTGTGAAATCTTTTAAAATCTTTGTGAAATTTTTTAAAATCTTTGTGAAATCTTTTTAAATCTTTTAAAATCTTTGTGAAATCTTCTAAAGAATTTGGAAATAACTTAAAAACTTTTTAATGTTTTGAAATCTTTGAAATTCTTGAAATCTTTTGAAATCCTTATGAATTCTTTGAAATATTTGTAAAATCTTTTGCATTCATTTAAAATCATTGAAATATCTAAAACCTTTGTAAAATCTTTTGAAATCTTCAGAAAAATGTAACCATTTAAAATCTTGAAATGTTTTGAAATTATTATTAAATCTTTGAAATACTTGTGAAATCTTTATATTCATTTAAAATCATTTAAAATATTTAAAATCTTTGTGAAGTCTTATAAAATCTTCTAAAAAATGTTGAAATCGTTGAAAATCTCTGAAATCCTTATCAACTTTTTGAAATATTTTTAAATCTTCAAAAAAATTTCAAATCGTTTAAAATCTTTGAAATTTTTTTTAATCTTCGAAATCTGGTGTACTGTATGTACCCTTTTTTAAATCTTTGAAATTCTTGTATATTTTAAAAATCTTGAATAAATTTTGTATAAAATCTTTTAAATATTTGTGAAATCTTTTGTATTCGTTTGAAATCATGGAAACATTCGAAATCCTTGTGAAATATTTTCGAATCATCTGAAAAATGTTGAAATCCTTTACAATCTTAGAAATATTTTCAAATCTTTGAAATCTGGTGTACATTTAAAAAAAAAAATTTTTTTCGAAATCTTTGAAATACTTGAAATCTGTTGAAATCATTATGAATTCTTTGTAAAATCTTTCTGGAATGTTTCGTATTTGTTTGAAATCATTGAAGTATTTGAAATCTTTGTGAAATCTTATAAAATCTCTGAAATCCTTATCAACTTTTTGAAAAATTTTTAAATCTTCTAAAAAAATTTGAAATCGTTTAAAACCTTTGAATTTTTTTTAAATCTTCGAAATCTGGTGTACTTGTATGTACCCTTTTTGAAATCTTTGAAATTCTTGTATATTTTGAAAATCTTTAATAAATTTTGTATAAAATCTTTTAAATATTTGTGAAATCTTTTGTATTCGTTTGAAATCATGGAAACAGTCGAAATCCTTGTGAAATATTTTCAAATCATCTGAAAAATGTTGAAATCCTTTAAAATCTTTGAAATCTGGTGTACATTTTACAAATTTTTTCTTTCCTTTCGAAATCTTTGAAATACTTGAAATCTGTTGAAATCATTATGAATTCTTTGTAAAATCTTTCTGGAATCTTTCGTATTTGTTTGAAATCATTGAAGTATTTAAAAACTTTGTGAAATTTTTTTAAATCTTCTAAAAAAATTGAAATTGTTTGAAATCTACGAAATTTTTTTAAATCTTCAAATTCTTCTTTTCTTTAAAATCTGTATCACATTTTTTATTAAATTTTTGAAATATTTTTGAAATTTTTCTGAAATCTTTTGTATTAATTTGAAATCATTAAAATATTTGAAATCTTTGTGAAATATTTAAAAAAAGTTTGAACTCGTTTCAAATCTTTGAAATGTTTTGAAACCTTAGAAATCTGGTAGACTATACCCTTTTTAAAATCGTTACAATCTTTGTAAAATGTTTGGAAATATTCGTGAAATCTTTCTCAAATTTTTGTTTGTGAAACCTTTCGTATTCGTTGAAATCATTGAATTATTTCAAATCATATTATATCTTGATAAATAAAAAATTTCTCAGTAGCAATATTTCTTCTAAACAAGATTTTTCTTTCATAATAGACTAAAAGATTTCAATTACTCTTCACATTTCAATAAAATAACTGTTTTGAAAGCAAAAAAAAATTCAAATTCAAGGTTCTCGTGAAAAATTAAAGGAGGTTTCCAGGTTTTCAAGGTTTTCAAAAAAATCAAGGAGAATTCCAGGTTTTCAAGGTTTTTACAGGTCGCTAGACACCCTGAATCTATCAGAAATATTTGTGAATTCTTTCTGAAACCTTTGGAAATTTTTGCGAAATTATTGAAATCTATAGGAAATCATTGAAATCTTTGTGAAACCTTTCTGAAAGCTTCGAAAATCTTTGTGAAATCTTTGTACAATCTTTGAAATCTAACGGAAATTTTGGTGAAATAATTGAAATCTTTGTGAATCTGATATCTTTGCGAAATATTTGTGAAATTTTTTGAACCTTTAGGAAAGCATTCAGATCTTTGTGAAATCTTTGCGAAATATTATAAATATTTTTGAAATATTTGGTAATATTTGTAAAACTATTGCAATCTTTGTGAAATGTTTGGAAAACGATTTAAGTATTTGTGAAATCTTTTAAATCTAACCGAGATCTTTTGAATCTACTAGTAATCTGTATTATCTTCAGAGATGGTAACTATCGATCATTAGAGAAATCCTTCACACACCGTGAAATTGAAATTCTATAATAT
>CAKNXH010058820.1:33666-75659 GCA_932178445.1 Andricus quercusramuli
CGTTTCTAATTCACTCTACACTTTCTTCGAGACTCAACCCTTTATTCCAAATCAAACACTTTATTCCAAATCTAACACTTGATTCAAAATCAAACACTTGATTCAAAATCTAACACTTGATTCAAAATCAAACACTTTATTCAAAATCTAACACTTTATTCCAAAACGAACACTTTCTCACATTCAAACACAAACACTTGAATGACGATAAAAATATATTCTAGTTTATTCCGATTGTAAGAGAAGAATTTATCGTTGTTGTGCGTAAACGTAGTGCTTTCAGGAAGGCTACTGATATATCTAATTAGGTGACATGAATCGAGCACAACATCTGGAAAGTTGTTTGGATCCATATTGTTTTTTTGTCTGGTTTCTAAGAGTTTAAAAAAAACAGAGTTATTCACCGAATTTAGTTCTATTTTTTAAAAAAGTGTAGTGCTAAGTTAACCAGGCGTTAAGTATTCTTACCTTTTATATAGACCTTGACTTTAAAAGAACAAATTCGGCGAGTAACCCAGACCTCGGAAGTAATTTTTGCTTTCCCGATATCGAAGAAGAGTAAATTTAATAATAAGTGAGTACAAATTCTCCTTTTTTTTATATATATATTTTGTGGTATGTAATTTATGATTGTTTGTACTTGTTAGGGAAAGCATGAATTAAAAGTGGGGAGTCGTTTGCTTGTAAATTTGTTGGCAAGCTCCTCAGAATTGTGAATTCTGTCCGGTTACAAGCTCAACGAGAGACTGGTTTTGCCAATTGCGATTTTTTGAAAGCGAACTTTACTTGCTGAATCAGAAGTTTCAGCAGGACTTTATAATTAATAACATTTTCGATTATCGATTAATCAAAACCAATTGTACTACAATTGATAATTATTAGTTTCACCTGTGAAAGGTACTCGTCTAGTCTCGATTCTAATACTTTATATGATTTTCTATGTTGCCAATGTTTTGAAAACTGGAAACGAAAAAGAAATACCACTTGTCAACAACAGTGTATTATAATTATATGGTTTTTTATTATGATTAAAAAGAAAACGCGCTCAAATTGTGTTATGTATTGCCTCGGTATCTACCCTAGTAGAAAAATTGGAAAAGTTGAAATTGCCAGGGAATTTTTATATACCTGGAGAAACCCAGAAATGTCAGGGAATTTTTTTTCAAGTCAGGAAATTTTTTCCAGAGAGTACTTAATTTTTTTTAATGCAATATAACATTGAATAACAATGTTTCTTCATTTGTAAAAGTAGCTTTATATTATTGTATTTAACTATTTTTTTTTTCGTTTGAAATTAATTTTTTAAACTGAAAATTTAATTATTTAATTTTTAGTTGAAAAATCTTTTTTAGTAGAAAAATCGTCTTTTTTGCTAGAACTCTTTTGTTCGAAAATTCAATTATTTTAGTTTAAGATTCATCACTTCAGTTGAAAATTCATATTTTTGGTTTAAAATTTAACTATTCCAGATGATGAAACATGTTTGTTGAAAAATCATCACTTTCTTTGAAAATGTAACTATTTTTTTGAAAATTAATTTTTTTTTGTGGACATTTTTTTTTCTGAAAATGTACTAAAATTAATCGCTTTTGTTGAAAATTCAACTTTTTGGTTAAAAATTCCACTATTCCCGTTGAAGATTCATCATTTTAGTTGAAAATTCGTCACTCTATTTGAAAATTCTATTATTCTAGTTGAAGGTTCATAATTTCATTTGAAAATTCAACTATTTGGTTGAAAAACTTTTTTGTACATAGTTGAAAATTCATGTATTTTGTTGAAAATCGTCTTTCTTGGTAGAGAATTAATCATCTTATTTGAAAATGAAGACATATTCTTGTTTGAAAATTAATATTCTTGTTAGAAAATTCATCTTTTTGTTTTGAAAATTCAAGTATTACAGTTAAATATTCATCACTTTGTTTGAAAACCAGATATAAATATCCCAATTGAATATTCTATCATTTTTATAAAGAATTCATTACTTTGTTTGAAAATTTGTTGCATTTTTGGGCGGAAAAATAATTTTTTTTCAGCTAAAAATTTCAAGAGTCCATATTTGGTTGAAAAATGATCTTTTTTAGTAGAAAATTGAACTATTTAGATAAAAATGGGTATTTTTAGTTGAAAACTCAACTATTTGGTTAAAAATTTATTTGTAATTGAAAATTCATGTTTTTTGCTGAAAGCTCGTCTTTTTTGGTGGAGAATTAATCTTCTTGTTTTAAAATCAATATTCTTGTTTGAAAATGCGTCCTTTTGTTTGAAAATTCAAGTATTATAATTTAATATTCATCACTTTGTTTGGAAATGTGACTATTTTTTTGAAAAATAATTTTTTTTTTTTGACATTTTTTTTCAACTGAAAATTTAATTATCCCAATTGAATATTTTATCATTTTTGCAAAAAATGCATCAGTCTGGTTGAAAATTTGTTGTATTTTTTGGCGGAAAATTAATATTTTTAAGTGTAAATTTAAAGATTCCATATTTGGTTGAAAACTGATATTTTTTAGTACAAAATTCAACTATTTAGTTCATAATTTGTCCTTTTTAGTTGAAAATTTAACTATTTGGTTGAAAATTCATCTTTTTTTTAACTCTTTGGATGAACAATAATTTTGTTAACTGAAAATTTTACTAATCAGTTTTTTGTTGACAACTTATCTTCTTCAATTGAAAATACATGTATTTTGTTGAAATTTTTGGTTTTGTAGGTAGAAATTAATCTTCTTTATTGAAAATTCAGCTTTTTGTTGAATATTCAAATATTCCAGTTGAAGATTCATCATTTTATTTGAAAATTCAACTATTTCGTTGGAAATACGTTTTTTTTGGTAGAGAATTAGGTTTCTTGTTTGAAAATTAGTCTTCTTGTTTGAAAAATGAATCTTTTTGGTTTAAGATTAATCTATTCCAGTTGAAGATTCATCATTTTAGTTAAAAATTCATCACTTTGGTTGTATTTTTTTGCGGAAAGTTCAGTTTTTTAATTGGAAATTTAAAGATGCCATATTTTGTTGAAAACTGATTTTTTTTAAAGTAAAAAATGCAACTATTTGGTTCAGCATTTTTTTTTTTTTGTTTAGTTGAAATTTCAACTATTTGGTTGCTAATTCATGTATTTTGTTGAAAAATCGTCTTTTGGGTAGAAAATTAAACTTTTTGTTTGAAAATCAATATTCTTGTTTGAAAATGCGTCTTTTTGTTTGAATATTCAAGTAATATAATTAAATACTCATAACTTTGTTTGAAAATGTGACTATTTTTTTGAAAAATAGTTTTTTTTATTGAAATTTTTTTTCAACTGAAAATTTAAATATCCCAATTGAATATTTTATCATTTTTGCAAAAAATTCATCACTCTGGTTGAAAATTTGTTGTATTTTTTGGCGGAAAATTAATTTTTTCCAAATGAAAATTTTAAGATTCCATATTTGGTTGAAAACTGATATTTTTTAGTACAAAATTCAACTATTTAGTTAAAAATTTGTCTTTTTTAGTTGAAAATTTAACTATTTGGTTGAAAATTCATCTTTTTTTAACTCTTTGGTTGAACAATAATTTTGTTAACTGAAAATTCATCTTTTTGTTGAATATTCAACTATTCCAGTTGAAGATTCATCATTTTATTTGAAAATTCAACTATCTGGTTGAAAATTTATTTTTGCTGTTGAAAATTCATTTATTTCCTTGGAAAGGCGTCTTCTTGTTTAAAAAATGAATCTTTTTGGTTTAAAATGAACCTGTTCCAGTTGAAGATTCATCATTTTAGTTGAAAATTCATCATTTTGGTTGCATTTTTTTGCGGAAAGTTCAGTTTTTTTATTGAAAATTTAAAGATGCCATATTTGGTTGAAAAATGATTTTTTTAAAGTAAAAAATGCATCTATTGGGTTCAAAATTTGTTGTTTTTTTCACTTGAAATTTCAACTATTTGGTTGTGAATTCATGTATTTCGTTGAAAAATTGTCTTTTGGGTAGAAAATTAATCTTGTTGTTTGAAAATGCAACTATTTGGTTAAAAATTTATCTATCTTATTACAAATACAATATTATTACGTCAAAAGCTAGGAATTTCTATCGACTTAAATTGAATTTAATATAGTACCCGTACTAACTATAATTACTATAATTACTTACTAACTATAATTACGCTAAATTAATTTTCACAGTAAGTATGCACTGCATTTTAAGTATAAGACGATAAAATAACAATGTTTTGAAATATTATTCAAATTCATGGACCCTAGAGACGAATTCAAGAAATAATTATGTTTTTGGTATTATTAAATTAATCGATGGTGCTAATATATTTAGGAATATCTTATAATATAATTGGTCAAAGATTTTTAAATTGAACGTATTAATTGACTGAAACTGTATACATATTCCGAGTCGATTGTTTTAAAAAATGCGAAATCTTTAAATGTATCCGTACTATGGAAAATTATACCTGGAAAAAACTTGAGATAGCTGAAAAAATTTGAGATAGCTGTTCGAGTACACATCCTGATCGCTTTATTTTAATTTGGGTTGATTAATTCGCTTAATACGTTCATTTAAAAGAAATTAATTTATTACACCTTCCTTAAGTACAATAATATTATTCGTATAATAATACCTGACCGTTTACCATAAATAAACCAATAAATTCATTTGGTTCGATTGTAATTATCAAAAAATAAAAAAACGACGGATCATCGTCGATAAATTCATCAATTATCGAAGCTTGTTAATAAATAAAGTTACACTCGCGGTTTCTTAGAATTAGATTCAGCAGTGTGGCACTGCTCGGAATTTAAATACGGATTACTCTGCGAACTTACAGGTCCGCTGCGTTTTCTGTTACCCGTTGGAGACATTTGCTTCAGACATTCAACGTCGTTGAAAACTACTTGGGCACCACCACCACTTGTTGGAACAATATCGCCCTGGAAAAAATTGAAATTTAATGTAATATTCTTATTACAGATTTAAATCAGGTTAATTTATTGAATTACTCGAAATAGTTTAAGAACTACTGACAAAACAAAAGATCGAAAGCTACTTGTTTTCCTAGTAAAAATGTATTTACACAATAAAATGCAATAAGATAACAATTTTAATTTGTTATTTTATAATTACTTGTAAAATTTGCCAAGATACTAAATTCTAGCAAAAAATTGTAGTTTCCAATAGATTTTTTTTAAATCTACTAGAAATGATAATTTTGTTAAGGGAATTTCACAAATTTTTAGAGGAAAAATGTATCCAATCAATTGAAATATCACAAATTTCATAGCACGTGATATAACGCAATTTAAAATAAGTTCGATTTCAACTTTTTTTTATTGTTAAGTTGAATTGTTAACTTTTTCAATTAGTTTAACTTTAAAAATGTCGACTTTAGGTCTTAATTTTAAAGTGTACAGCTTAAATTTAAAGAATTTTAAAATGCAGTTTCGAAGACAAACAATTAAAATTTAAAAGCGATTGAAATTGAAATTTTGTAATAAAAAACGTTTCAAGTTGATCAACACTATAAACATAAATGAATGAATTAATGATTTTTTAAACTGAACTGTAGTTCGAGTGATAAAAATACGTAATAATTGATTTTACAAGACGATTCTGAATCTGAATTAAAAATATTTATTAATTTTATGTTAAAACATTTTTTTAAATATTTTATAATAACTTCAAATTAATAGATTCATAAACGATTTTATTGAATTTCAATTCAAATATTGTTTCGGTCGAAGCTATTCCATTTTTAACCCATTCAATTTGAAAATTTGTAATTGAAAAAAAAAGAATTAAAAAAAAAATTTATCAATATTTAACTGTTCATTTAAAATTATAAATTAAATATTAAAAACTAAACAATTTGTAACTCAATTGTTTGAAATATCCTTGAATCATTAAAATTGCAGAGTGCTAAATTTAAACTTTGAACGTTACAATTTTAATTGGTCCATTCTTTAAATTTTTTATTCGTAGAGTAACAATTAAAACTGATCACTCAGTAAGAATTGAACAATAATCAATTATTATATTTTCAACTAATTTCATTCCATTTTAATAATTACTTATTTATTTCGAGTAGTTAAAGTGATATTTAAAAGTTTAAAAAAATTCCAAAACATTAAAAACAGAATGTAAATTTTATAAAGATTTCGAAATGAAATTTTGAAGCTTTTTAAGAATTTTTAAAAGTTTCAAGATAATAAAAAAATTTTCTTAACATTCCTGGAAAATTTTAAAAAGACACTTTACTTTGAACAATTAATTTGAAGAGAATATTTAAAAATATTTTCGAAACATTTCCAAAATGGTCAAAAAAGAATCTGAAAATTATAAGGCAATTAAAAAAAAAATCAGAATTAACATTTTCTTATTCTTTACAATTTTTTAATTATTTAAAAAAATATTAAAAAGTATTCAACAAATTTTAAAAATAATTTTAAATTTGAAAAGATATCATAGAAACTGTAGATTTTTGAAGATTTTGAAATGAAATTTTGAAGCTTTTCAAGGATTTTGAAAGGTTTTTATTTTGAAAAATTAATCTTAAGAGAATATTAAAAAAGATTTGAAACGACTTAAAACAAAAATGATTTAACTTCAAACTTAAAAAAAGGTTCAGTTTAAAAATAAATATTAATCGTTCAATTTTTAACTTGGTTTTAAATTTTAACTAGTTTGAAATTATATAATTTTGAAATTTGACAAATTTATTGATTCATTCTTCGATTCAGAGTATTGAAAATGATAGCGTGGATTACAAATTTCGGAATTAAAAATGTTATAAGTAAGCTCCAATTATAAAAGTTAAAAATTCCAAACGAGTTTCATTTTCAGTGCTTTCATTTTCAGTTCAGTTTGGATCACTTAAAATTAGAAAATTTGCAGCTTTTAGAGTTCGAATATTTGAATTTCAATGGCCGCGAAAATTTTTTTGTGGATCAATTTTATTATTATCCAAATACATTCGGGTAAAAAAAGAAAGCAAAATGAAACTTTTTACTTTCTTGTAAAAGGTTGGAAGAAAATGAAATTATGACAATTATTATACAATATAATTATTATAATTCATTTCCATTCAATTCCCATAAAGTCAGTTAATTTTTCTTTAATTTAGATGAATTTGATTAAATTAAGTCGAATCTACTTGAATTAACGTTTTTATTAGGGTATTTAAAAATATTTGAAGGAATTTCAAAAGGCTTTAGCAAATTGTATGGGACTTTGCATCATTTCAGATGATTTAAAATATTTCATCATTTTTTAAAGGAATTTCAAAGGATTTTAAAAGGTTTATGGCTTTTAAATAAGAGAATTTGAGAGAATACATTCTTTTGAATTTTCGAGAATGTTGTAAGTCGCAACTACCAAATGAGCACTTTTAATTCTAAAAATTTATTTCTAAAATAAAAACTTCAAAATCGTTAATGATTCTTTTATAACAAAATAAAAATATTCTATTCTGTGATAGTACAAAAAACTTAAAATTACCGGTACCGACAAATTTTAAACAAAATGTAGATTTTTCAATATTTCGAACAAAAAATTGAGAAGCTTTTTAAAAATGTTGAAAGGTTTCAAGACAATAAAAAAACTTTCTAAGGATTTCTGAGAATATTTAAAGTGATTCTTTAGTTTGGAAAATTAATTTAAAGAGAATATTTAAAACGATTTCAAGAAATTTAACTTTCCAAAATTAAGAATTTCCAAATTTGCCAAAAATAAATCCGGAAGATTTTTAAACAATTTTAGGAATAATTAGAGTCAGTTTAAAAGATATTGTTTAGAAGAGATTACAAATATTTTAAGTCTTGAAAGATTTCCGAAAATTTTTAAAACATTCTTAAAATTTTTCCAAGCGTCAAAAAGTCTTAAAAATATTTTAGACTACTTAAACTTTCCTAAAATCTTGTAAAATAAAAAAAGTTCTTATGGAATTTCTAGATGATTTTTCGGCATATTCGAAATCTTGAAAAATATTACATGCATATTTATGCAAATTAAGGAAATAAACAAAGAAAAAAAGAATCATCCGAAATTTTCATTTAAAAAATGATTTTTTCCTTAAAATTATAATTTATCTAAAATTTTCGTTTATTCTGGATTGACAATTTTTTTCGATTGCAAATTCAACAATTTTGTAGAAAAATCGTTTTTTAGGATACATTTGATAGATTTTTGGTATTTTCTTGGTTGAAAATTAAATTGCTCGAGTTTGCACTTGTTAGGTTGAAAATTCATCGCTTTAATGCAAAATTCATCTCTGAAAATGTACCCGTTTTGTTTAAAACTTGTCTTTTTTGTCAGGAAATTCATATTTTTGGTTGAGGATTCTACTATTTTCTTGATTTTTTAAAATGAATTCAACTGTTTTTTATTTAAAAGAACTACTTGGTTAAAAATTGAACCACTTTATTAAAAAATCATTTTTTTATGGAGACTCATCATTCCAATTGGAAATTTGTCTTTTTTATTAAAAATTAATCTTCTTGATAGAAAATTCATGAATTTGGGTAAAGATTCAACATTTTTTGTTAAAAATTTGTCTTTTTCGGATGAATTCAACTGTTTGGTTGATATGAACTTTTTTGTTGAATTTTTGATTGGCATATATGAAATTTCCACAAATCTTTTTGAATTTTTCGAAGAATCTTAAAAAATTATATTTATATAGCCTTGAAAACAAACCCAGAGAATAAGTAGTTATTGAAATTTTTTATTTTGTATTCAAAATTATTGTTGATGCTAGTATTTTAAAGTGTTGATGACGCTATTTTACTACTATTTTTCAAAATTTATGCTACTATTGACACTATTTTGAATTTCTCAAATGAGTTTGAGGCCTAACATGAGTTTAATTAGTAAATAGTAAAAACCATAAAATTGTATCAAAGATTGATTGCATACCTTGTACAGTTTAGTTTCCAGTTCCCCTTCAGAATCGTGATCCTGAGCAATAAGACAGTATCTGGAGGCACCATCCGTGATTTCCTTTGGACTCGTTAATTTCGTGATGCTCCTTCGTCTTCGCATGAGAGGCTGAAGAACAGTATCTACTGGAACTAAAGCTCCAGGTCGATGATCTATCCACCTATCAGCACTCTGAGAACGTCGGTACCTGTGATTTGAAACTGCAACTTTATCCTGTAAATAAAATTATCAAAAATTAATCATCGGGCAGAAAATTGGAATTTGAAGGTTTGAGTGAATAAAATTTTTACCCTTCTAGATCGAACGTCTATGCCTCCGGGAGTTTTTATATTCAAAATATCTCCACCCTCGCTTGGAAGGACTGGAATCGACTCTTTTTGGTCACCTGATAACGAACTTAAGCCGTTATCGTCTACTAGAATTTTCTTTACTAGTCGCAGCTTATCTTCTTTATCTTTCATTTGATTCTATAAGTAGATATATTATTATTATTAGGATTGAATTGAATATTAATATTTAAAAATTGATTCAGTCAGGGTGAACCATTGAAACATTTTTTATTCCGAATTTTTTTATTCAAAAGCTTAATAATTTATGTGTATAAAATAGAAGCTTTTAAAACTTTCTAACTGAACATTTTTTATTAAATCCCATTAAACTGCAAATTTATAAAATTTTATAAATTCAACAGTTCAAAGATTTCTGGTCAAAAAATATAAATATAAATACACGCTATCATTTGCAATGCTCTAAATAAAAAAATCCTCACTTTTAAATCACATTAATTTTTGACCCAAAATTTTCTCCCTTCTAACTAAATAAAAAAAAAACATCCCCCAATTTAGAAAAAAAAAAACGAGACTATAAAGTTCCGCCTTTCAACTCAATAAAAATTCTAAAAAATAGCCTCTCCCAATACAGAAAAAATTGAAAAACAAAATTTTTTCCTTTCCAACTCGATGAAAACTTAACAAAAAAAAATGTTCTTCCAATTTAGAAAAAATTAGAAAACAAAATTTCCTCCTTTCCAACTAACTAAAAAATACCCTCCTCCAATTCAGAAAAAAAGATTGAAAATAAAGTCCCCCTTAACTCAATAAAAAAATCTAAAAAGAAAAAATGGCCCCTTCCAATTCAGAAAAAAAAATGGAAACCAAACTTTCCTCCCAACTCAATAAAAATGTTAAAAATAAAAAATTATCTTTCTTCCAATTCATAAAATATTGAAAACCAAAATCTTTTCCTTTCCAACTCAATCAAAAACTTTTAAAACCCCTTTCAAGTTGAAATATTTTAATTTTGAGCAGTTTCATATTAAAAATGGTTAAATTGTTATTTATGCATAAAAATATAACACTTTCACTTACAAATTTTTAAACGAAAGAATTAAAACTGTAACGTTCAATGTTTAAATTTAGCACTGTGAAATTTTAACGATTCAAGGCTTTCTATTTGAAATAATTTTGAATTGTTTCAAATAGAAAGCCTTGAATCGTTGGAAATTTAAACTTTGAACGTTAGAATTCCAATTGTTTCATTTTGTTGAATTTTGAATTTGTGAGTTAAATTTTTGAATTTTGATGTATAAATAACAATTTAACAATCATTAATTTCAAACGACTTAAAATAAAAATAATTTAGCATCTAATGTAAAAAATGTTTAGTTTTAAACGATATTAAAATCGTTCCATTAATGTTTCTAACTTAAAACTGCTTCCAAATAATATAATTTTCAACACTTAAAAAATTACAGATTCCCTTTTCAATTTAGAGCATTGAAAATGATAACATGGATTTATATTTTTGAACCAGGAATCTTTCAAGTCTTCACTTTAAATAAAAGTTCAGAATAAAAAAATTTTGTAGTTTAACAGCATTTAATTTCAAATTGTAATTAATTAAAATGAATGTAATTAAATAACTTTTTTAAACCAACTGAATAATTTATTTAAAAAGCTGTATGTTAAAATAAAATCGCTAAAAATTTATAAATTTTTCAGTTATTTTTTAAGCATATTCATTTTTTTATTTTGTTATAAATTATTTGGTTTAAAAAAAGTTATTTAATTTGAAAACTTTTGAAAAATATGTTTTTATGTATATAACTGTAAAGGATACAAAGACCGAGAGTTTTTAAAAATTTTCCAACTTTTTAGTTATTTTTTAAAAATAGGATTAATAATTGTAAAGAACACAAAAATAGGAAGTTTTTGCAAGTTTCTTTTTTCATTAAAAAATGTCAAATTGAATGGGTTAAAAATGGAATATTTTTAACTGAAACAATATTTTAATAGGATCTGAAGTTGAATAAAATCATTAAATTATGAATCTATTATTTTGAAATTATTCGAAAATCATGATTTAATTCATATTTACAGCTGATCAACTATTAACTATATAATATTAGGCATTAGCCGCGAAAGCAGAGTTTGGCATTGCGAGACAATGCGAGAAAGTAGGGACATGCGAGCGAGGTGAAGCGAGGAAGGCAAGGCGATAAGAGCGTGCGGTCTTAGAAATAGGGTATGGATGGATGTTAGTTTTAAGAAAATTCTGTAGAAAATGGAAGTGTAAGCAAGTCAATTTTTTAAGACCAACAGGCTGAAAAATAAACGTTTATCTAACGGTATTTTAAATATCTTTAAATTGAAAATCTACACTTAAAAATGAAGACTTAAAACAGACCATTTTTTAAATAAAAGACTTTAGAATTACGCGTTGTAAACTGAATGATTTTATAATTTAAGAAGTTAACGATTGAACCTGACATTCAAAATAAAAGTTGAGATCGAACTTATTTTTTAAATTGCATTATATCATGTGATCTGGAATTTGTGAAATTTCAAGTGATTAGATAGATTTTTCTTCTAAAAAATTTGTAAATTTCCCGGTCAAAAAATAAATTCACTGTCATTTACCGGTCTCCAAAAATTACCGTTTATTTTCCAGTTGTTATAAGTGATTTTTTCAAAGGCTATAATACTTTAAAATGCTTTAAAACTTACTTGAAGATGTTCGCGTTGTGCTCGTAACTTCATTTCTAATTCCCTGTTCATTTTATCCGTCTCTGCTTGAATTTTGTGATTATATTTTTGCTTTACTCGCTGCTTGTCTATCATTCGCTGATTGAGAGCCATGTCTCTGTCCCGTAACTATAAAAAAAAATAGTTAATATAAATTCTCAATTTATTTAAGACAAATTCCTTATTTTTTGCAGGTATTACTCAAAAATAAAAACTAATCATACTTCCTGTTGCAAACTCCTGATTGTGTCATTCGCATTATTTAATTTTCGTAACAAACTGTCGATTTGTGCCTCCGTTTTGCACAAATGACCTTCAAGGGCAGAAACCTTTTTCTTTTGCTGAGCATGAGAAGCTTTTAAAGAGGCATTTTCAACCTTCATGCTAATATTTTCATTCTCCATTGAGAGCAGCATTTTTCTGAAATCGGTCTCTGACAAACGGAAAAAATTGTTATTAGAAATACTATTAAATAAAAATCGTATTCTTAAGTTTAGTATCTATCTACGAAAATATTTACGTTTTTGTTGAAGATCAGCGCGAAGAATGTTGCGCTTATTAATTCTCTGTTCCAAAAAGTGCATCAGAGTCGTGATAATCTGATCACTGTGAGGATGTGTGACTTCCAGTTCCGGAAACGGACCACCAAGACTGTAAAAATGATTATACTCTTCAATCTGAAACGAAATTATCAATTCTAAGGGAATTTGAAATTTAAAAGCACAAACCTGTAGACAAGACCGAGGTCAACTTCCAAGTCGGCAGCCTCTGGTTTTCCTTCCTTTTCCAATCTGCTTCGTGCTTCTTTGAAAATCTAGAAAAATGTGTAAAATTCATTATACAAAAAAGATTCAATATTAATCAGTTCAAAAAAATCAGTCATATAGCAATAAACAAAAAAGTAACTAATTAAAATAACTACTTTATTTGCCTGGCGTCTACCGGGTGTGAAGCCCAAGTCTAACTTAATTGGTGTCGGTCGAGCAACTTGAACTTCTTGTGTCATTTCCGCAAACTTCATCACTTGCTGAAAAATCGAGAAAGTTAAAAAATTAGTCATATTCAAGGGGTTTTTATGGATATTTTCTATTTAAAAAAAAATGAATCCTACAATAGTTTCGTCGTAATCGTCTGATCTTGGACTGACGCACACGATCATTCTGACTTGACCTTCTCCATCGAAATAATTCTTGAAAAGGTGAGTCAGTTTAGAATCTCGATACGGTACCATTTTGTTGGTACCCTGTGTCTGATTTTCCCTCAGGATTTCTAAGCATGATCTTAAAGTCATGAGGGAATTGTTAATATTTCCTGAAAGAAGAAAATTCGTAATTTAGTAAATTAGTAAAGATAAGAAACAATAGAAAATTAATAATAATACTCGAGAAGTGTTCGCAGGTAATACATTCTTACATTATGTATTTATACTTATATATTTTTACGTTGGTTCGTTTAATTATTTAATTAATTTAAATTAAATATTTAAATAAAATTTAAATTTATTTAATTAATTAAAGTATTCAATTGATAATATGTAGTATATGAAATTCTTTGGGATGAATTACGAATCTTCAAAAGTGTACAACAAAATGAAATTAATAATTGGCAACTAACATTTTTTAAATAAAGAAGAAGCCTTTCACCTTTTTGACTTCTGATATTAATTTCAGTGATTTCAGTAAGAATAATGAAATCGTTCAAATCTATTACTACTACAATATTTTTATTTTAATTACAACATTTTAGACAAATTTCGAATAAGTTTAAGAGATATTTAGAAGTTTTGAAAACTTGCAAAAATAATATTAATCTCAAATTGATTTCAACAAATTTAAAACAAAATATAGATTTTTGAAGATTTCAAACAAAAAATTTAGAAGTGTTTGAAGAATTTTGAGAGGTTTCAAGAGCATATAAAAATATTTAAAAAGATTGCAAAACATCCGAAAAGATTTCTAAAATTGCCAAACAGGGATTTGGAAGATTTTTAGGCAATTTTTTCAAAATTTTAGGAAAAATTCGAATCATTTTAAAACATATTTAGAGGTTTTAAACAAATTTCAAAATAAATGAAAATTTTAAATATTCAAAAACATTTAAAACAAAATTTCAAGACAATAAAAAATTGTTCTTAATTCACGGAAATGTCGAAAACATTTAAAAATAATTTTAAACTCGAAATTTTAAATTTGAAGCTTTTTGAGAATTTTGAAAGGTTTCAAGAAAATAAACAGCTTTTCTTAAAATTCATGGGGAAATTCTTATTGATTTTTTTCGCTGAAAATTTAATGTCAAGAAAGAATTGAAAAAGATTTCAAATGATTTCCTAAAATTTCAAAAAAGAATGTAAAAGATTTTAAAACAAAATTGTTCAGTTTTGCAAGGTTGCAAAATTTTACAAAAAAAATCAAGTAAGTTTAAGAAATGTTTAGAAGTTTTAAAAAGATACGAAAAAAATTCAAAACTTGAAAAGATTTCTAAACATTTAAAACAAATTACTTTTATTAATATTCCTGGGCATTTTTTGAAATGATTTTTCATCCAAAGAATTAATTTTTAAAGAAAATTTCAAAAAAACTTTACGAGTCTTCTAAAAATGCCGAAGAAAATCTGAAAGAGTTTAAAGCAACTTTTTTTAATCTATTTTGGTAGAAAAATAATCTTCTTTGGTTAAAATGTAACGGCTTGGTTAAAAATTTATCCGTTTTTATTTAAAATAAAATATTTTCTAGTTATAATATCAACAGTTACATTTTTTATTTAGATTTCTTCTTTCATGGTTGAAAATGTAACGATTTTGTTGAAAATTCATGTTTTTTTTAAATTGTCTTTTTAGCAGAAAATTATAAATGTTTTGACAAATTTAACTGTTTTTATTTAAAATTGCAATATTTTTTTATTGAAATATCAACTATTCCTATAATTATAATGAAAGTGTAAAGTATACATTAAAATGAGTAAAAATAATAATAAGTACATAAAGCGCATTGTTCGTGACGAATTATTCTCACATTTAAAGCATTCAAAATTGTAGAGCCAACTTTCTTTTTAGTTCTACAAAATAAAATAATATTATAGCTAAGCATTTAAAACTGGGAATTAATCCATTTTAAATTTTAAAAATGTGCCAATTTCAAATTTAGAGTGCTTAAAATTAAATAATTAAGAATTTAAAGTGCTGAAAATAGTACAATATTTCATTTTTAGCCTTGAATATTCTACAATTTGAAATTCAAGGCTTTTAAAACACTGAAATAAAAAATATTATATTTGGGGCAATTCAAATTTGACAGATTCTAAATGAAATTTAAGAAATTGTGTATATAAAAGGGGAACATTTGAAAGTGAACATTTTTTATCAGATACATAAGTTCAAAATTGAAGAGTTCAATTTCAAACCCATAACATTTTTTTAAATTTGTGTCATTAAATTTATTTGTATATTATTAATTGACAATACAATTTTTCCTGCGCGTTTTAGCGAGCGTATGATAATGCTATTGAAAAATATAAGAATCAAAAATGAAATAAACTGAAATTTAAATTAGTAAACGAACCTGCTTCTCGCAATCGTTGTCCAGTATTTTTGGTGCGATTCGTTCGCTCACTTCCAGCCAAATCCACCAACGACAATTGACTGATACAAACTACTCGCTTATCTTGAATTGCTTGCTCACCCTCGCAATCCAAAGGAGCCTAAGAATTAATTACAAATTGAATTAATTATATTATCAGGATGGAATTTTATTTAAACGGGGAAAACCGTGAAAACCCCGGGAATTTAATTTGGGATCGGGAATTTTTTTCTTCTGTCTCAAAATCTACTTTCTTTCTAATTTATCTACTTGTTATTGTTTAACTTAACTTTTTAATAATTATATTCATTAGATGGGTTGATATTTTTTCTCTTAAATAGGTTAAAAGTTATCAAAATTATCTATAAAAAAAGCCAGGATGAAAAAAAATGGTCAATTATTTGAGAATATATTGCAAAATAGTGCAAATTTTAATGTTTTTTAAAATTAAAATAAAATATAATGTAATAAACGTTTTAAACAGTTTCTATCTGAGATAGCGCTATGCGACATTTCTCCATAATAATAAATAAGAATTTAATAAATCTTTTAAAAATATGTTCAGAGCAGGTAAAAATATTTTAAGATTATTATCACGGTTTGAGCTTTACTTCAGCGTTTCAAAATATCCTTTCATTTTATAGTTTATAGTTGATGAATCGATTTTTAAATATACTAGAATCTTCGAAAATAATTATTTTTTAGTTTTATACTAAAGTAGCAATGCAGCGCGATTAGACAAAAAAGCTTACGAGACAGACTTTGAACTGATTTTTAGAATCCTCAGCTCTAAAATATTGAATCCTCTTCCTGATTATTATCTTTTTTAACTCAATATATGATATCTTAGAATCTCTAAGATCAAAAAATGATGTGAATATTATTTAGCAATTTTTAATTTGTACGAAAATTATTAATCAAAGAGAATGTGGAAAATGATTGGGATTTGAATTGTTCAACTTTTTGGCAATCACCTTTATATTTTTAATAAATTTTATATAAAAATCATGAAAACTTATTCCATGTATTAAAAAAAAAAATATTTCTTTCTAGGGAAAAAATATTCAAATTTCTACAAAATTTTTGTTTGAACTGTAAACATGTTGCACAATGTCAACAAAAACGTAATTTTATAGAAATTTACCTTTAAAATGATCCCAATGATATTGAAAAATGTTTATTATCAGGATTGCTACAAAATCCCAATTTCGAAATTCTCTGAACAATTTTCCATTTTTCCTGACCGTTATAAATTTTTCTTTAAGGAATAAAAACAACCTTACACCTAAGAGATCAATAATGTTAATGCAAAAAAATGTTTGTTTCTAAATTTATTTTGAAGACTTTTAGTCACAAAAGTCATACCAAATTTTATAAGAGGTCATCCACAAATTACGAAAGAACTTAGTGGTATTGCATTTTTAACAGAATAGATGAAATTTTAACAAAATGGTTGATTTTTCAACCAAAAAGATTAATTTTCAAATAAAAAGATTAATTTTCTACCAAGAAAGACGAATTTTCTACGAAATACATGACGTTTCAACAGAAAAAGTTCAATTTTATGTTAAAAATCATTTTAAAGATGGGAACGAATTCTCAGCAAAATAGTTAAATTTTCAACCGAGAAGATTAAATTTCTACCAAAAAAGACGATTTTTTAACAAAATACATCAATTTTCAACCAAAAAGTTTATTTTTTAACCGAAAAGATGATTTTTCATCTAAGAATATTAATTTTCTACCAAGACTGACGAATTTTCAACAAAATACACGAAATTTTAACTAAAAAAGATCAATTTTAAGTTAAAAATTTATTTCGAACAAAAAAATGGAATCTCAGCATTATAGATATATTTTTAACCAAAAAGATTAATTTTCATCCAAGAAGATTAATTTTCTACCAACAAAGATTAATTATCAACAAAATACATGAAATTTCAACTAAAAAAGATCAATTTTAAGTTAAAAAATTATTTTGAATAAAAAAAACGAAATCTTAGCAAAATAGTTATATTTTTCACCAAAAAGATGAATTTTCATCAAAGAAAATTAAATTTCTTCCGAAAAAGATAAATTTTCCAAAAAATAGCGGAATTTTCAACCCAAAAGACAAATTTTTAACAAGATAGTTGAATCCTCAATCTAAACAGGTTAATTTTCAATCCAACAGTTGCAATTTTACCCAAAAAAAGATTGAATTTCCACAATGGCAGATGAGTTTTTAAAACAAAAAAGACGCATTTTCAAGAAAGGATTTGAATTTTCAACCACGACAGATTTTTCAGTCAATAAAGTAAAATATTTTCATCAAAAATATTGATTTTGCAACACAAAAAATAACGAATTTGCAAAATATAGTTGAATTTTCAACAAATTTGTTATTACCTAAATTTGATCAAATATTTGTAAAATTTAGTGTGGGGAAGGGGAGGGGGGATGTCCAAAGCGAAACTTACGGTATATTACACGGTGTAATTATATTATTATAATTATATTATATCGAATACGTAAAGTATTACTTTCTACTGATAACTCGATGTTTAATTAAACTGTTTACACAACTTTTTTTTCTTTATAGCAACTTTCTCTTAGAATAGGGTTAAAAAGTCGCAGTTTTTCCTGAATTTTTCAACTAGACTTTCAACTTTTCAGTTCGAGAGAGGCAATAATCAATTTAACTTAACAGAGCTCATTGATTAAAACATTTATTATTATTTATAACAATATTTTCTTAGAATTTCTCACTTTTGTTTACTTTTCAATTAGAGTGAGGTAATAATTATTGTCAAGTATAATTGTTTAAACAAATTATGGTTTATAACTATCTTCTTATATAGTAGTACTAAATAGTCGCGGTTTTCTTGCAATTTTGCAAATTGTGTGAACAATTTCTTATTGTTTATAACTATCTTCTCTCAGATTAATACTAGAAAGTTGCAGGTTTTTCTGAAATTTGCAGCTTTTCTTTGACTTTTTATTTAGAGAAAAATAATGAATATTAATATTAATATAAACCAAAAGGCTCTCAATAAGTACTTTAAGGAAAATTTACATTTAATATGATCCCTAGAGAAAATTTGAAGAATATTTCAAACATCAGTTTTATTTCAGAAAATTGTATTCACAAAAAGAATATTGTACAGCAAATGCTTCTCTTAAGTGGTTATTTATTATTTGCTTGTAACTAAAGAGCCAAAGCAATCTTAAAAATTTCAGAAAACACCACAACTTTACAGAAATTACCTAAGAGAAGATAGTTATAAACAATAATTTGTTTATACAATAATATATGTTGAATTTTATTAACTTTTACCTAATTTTAAGTGAAAAGTGGTCAAAGAGTTGAATATAAAGGAAAAACGCAACTTTTTAATATTATTTGAAGAGAATATTATTATAAATAATAATAAATTGCTTAAACAATTATTTCTGTTAAATTTAATCGATTATTGACTCGCTCTAACTGAAATATTGAAAATACATTGAAAAATTCGGAAAACCCACGACTTTCTAAATCTATTCTAAGAGAAAATGTCTGAAAACAATAATAAATTGTTTCAACAATGTATTTAAACGTCTTATTATCAATAGACAGTAGTATTTTATATATTATGAACAATTTGTATTTAAAAAACCATACAAAATCATGATTATCGCCAAAAACTAGCAAAATCTAATTTTTCACTTATGGGGTTTTTTGGGACCCTATAAAACAGACTTATGGGGATAATATTTAAAAAGTGATTATTTATTTGTATTTTGCAGCGAATGGTGAAGAGAAATTGTTGAATTTCGACTCGATTCATCTAATGCTGACGATTCTGAATCAAATTTACAAAATCGTATTTTTTTATCATGGGAAATACGTGTAAAATTTTATGGGGTTGCGGAACCTCTAAATACCATTATTAAATACAATTTATATAATTTTTTTATAATTATAATATATTATTGAAATTTCGGTATTATTTTTTCTTCTGGAATGATATAAAAAAGAATTTTGAATCAATAATACCTGAACGAGCCTTATGGTGAAGACACTGTGAGACCTGCTGGATTCTGCATTGAGAGCGGTATGTGCAACTCGCCGTCTGCGCTGTCCTTTCTGAAATACTTCGAAAGCTTCTTCTGTGCTTTTGACCTCAACTTCCGTCACGGCGTGGACATACATGTTTTTATTACCATCCTCTCGGACGATTTTACTCTGCAGAGTTCTGGGAACAATCAAATAATTGCGAATTGTTGAAAAAAAGAAGAGGAATTTATATATTTATACTGCCGTGATTCGAAAAAACACCGTTAACTGCAAAAAATCGAAAAATCTATTTCATATAGTTGGAATCGTAAAAAAAAGATACACCTGATTATTAAAATAATTTTTTGAATTGTTAATAACTTTAACAATAACTATTGCATAGTTTTTGGAAAACACCATTAACTACATTTATTCATTATAAGTTGCAAAATGCAAATTTATGATTGAAAGTCTCATTTTTTATAATTAATAACGGTATTAAAGTAACAAGAAGTTACATGGTTGAAAAATATAATAAGTAAAAAATAATGTTTTTAAATCTTTTCAGTTGTTTAAAAATTTATTAAATATATTGTTAAAATTTAAATGTATGTAAAAAATTAGTAATTTATTGCACACAAACCATTTAAAAAATTAATTTTGTAATACTTTATTCGTTTCTTAATATCACTTCATTTATAATGTTTGTTGAAAATGTTTTAATTTTTAGTCAATAATTCTGAGTTTTGCTGAATACTTAATACATTCGGAATTTTTGTACATTTAATAAATAAACATAAATTAATTACGCTAGAATTTCATATTATTCGTTATTTATGAAATTTAATAACAGTTATAACATTCTTACCTGTATTTCAGGTTAAACAAAATTCGACTTCCAATTTATTGAAATTTATAACATTAATATCTACTTGGCTGATTTAAAGATCAGTTTAAAAAACATAAGGAATTATTGATATTATTAATAATATTAATAATAATAATATTGAAGAGCCTTCAATTGCAAATATTCGAAATAGACGAATTTTAAATTGAAAGTCATTAACATTGAAGAATTTTCAATTGCAAATCTTCAAAATTAAACTATTGAAAAAAAAGAACTTTAAAATTACATTCCTTTAAAATATAACTCTTAATAATTGAATAATTTGCAAATATATATTTTTAAATTCAAGAATATTTAATTATAACTCTTAAAAAATGACAAAAATCTGAATTATCGATCTTTAAAATTGAAGTTTTCCTCATTTGGAAATCGTTAAAATTGAAGAATTTTCCACTGTAAGTCTTTAAAAATGAACTGTTCCAAATTGCATAATTTTATAACATAATTCTTGAACATTGAATAATTCATAATTCCAAATTTTGAATAATCAAGAATTGTTAATTGTGACATTTAAAATGCAAATCGTTAAGATTGAAGAATTTGAATTCTAAATCTTCAAAATTGTAGATCTTTGAACTGTGAATCTTTAAAATCGATGAGTTTTTAATTTTTTAAATTTACAATTTGAAAATTATGCAAGTTTTAAAATTAAAAATGCTATCATTTTAATTATTTATATGTGAAATTTCATCAATTTTGAAGATTTAGAATTGAATACTCTTGAATTTTGTTCTTCAAAATCGTCACAATTTAAGAATTGTTATTTATACATCGTTCAAAATTAAAGTATTTTCAACTGTAAATCTTCAAAACTGAAGAGTTTTAAACGGCAAATCGTTAAAATTGAAGAATTTTCCATTATAAGACTTCAGAATTTAACTATTCCAAAAAAATTTTCCAAATTACATACCTTTAAAATATAATTCTTGAAAATTGAATAATTTGTCATTCAAATTTTTCGACGATCAGGAATTGTCAATTGCAATTCGTCAAAATGCAGAACTTAGAATATTGCAAATTTTTTGAAATTAAAGACATTCAAACTGCAAATCGTTAGGAATGAAAAATTTTAATTGTCAATCTTCAAAATTGTTGATCTTTGAACTGTAAATCTTTAAAATTGAAGAGTTTATAATTTTTGAAATTAAAAATTTAAGAATGATGCATGTTTTAAGTTTTACAATTAAAAATGATGTCATTTTAAAGATTTAAATTTCCAATTTCATTAATTTGAAAGATTTAGAATTGAAAAATCTTGACTTTTGATCATCAAAGTCATACAAATTTAAAAATTGTTATTTATACATCTTTCAAAATTGAAGAGTTTTCAATTGCATATCTTCAAAATTGAAGAGTTTTAAATTGCAAATCGTTAAAATTGAAGAATTTTCCATTATAAGACTTCAGAATTGAACTATTCCAAAAAAATGTTCCAAATTACATACCTTTAAAATATAATTCTTGCAAATTGAATTATTTGTCATTCAAATTTTTCGACGATCAGGAATTGTCAATTGCAATTCGTCAAAATGCAGAACTTAGAATATTGCAAATTTTTTGAAATTAAAGACATTCAAACTGCAAACCGTTAGGAATGAAAAATTTTAATTGTCAATCTTCAAAATTGTAGATCTTTGAACTGTAAATCTTTAAAATTAAAGAGTTTATAATTTTTGAAATTTAAAATTTTAAAATGATGCAGGTTTTAAGTTTTACAATTAAAAATTATGTCATTTTAATGATTTAAATTTCCAATTTCATTAATTTGAAAGATTTAGAATTGAAAAATCTTAACTTTTGATCATCAAAGTCATAAAAATTTAAAAATTGTTATTTATACATCTTTCAACATTGAAGAGTTTTCAATTGCATATCTTCAAAATTGAAGAGTTTTAAATTGCGAATCGTTACAATTAAAGAATTTTCTATTGTAAGTCTTCAAAAATGAAGTATTCCAAAAAAATATTCTAGAATACATACCATTAAAATATAATTCTTGAAAATTGAATTACTTGTCATTCAAAATTTTCAACAATCAGGAATTGTCAATTGCAACTCATCAAAATGCAGAACTTTTAATTGCAAATCTTTTAAAATTGAAGACATTTGAACTGCAAATCATTAGGAATGAAAAATTTTAATTGTCAATCTTCAAAATTGTTGATCTTTGAACTAAACTGAATTGAAATTGAATTTAAACATAAAATTGAAGTTTTTAATTTTTGAAATTTACAATTTAAAAATCATGCATGTTTTATGTTTTTAAATTAAAAATGCTGTCATTTTAATGATTAAAATTTGCAATTTAATTAATTTGGAAGATTTAGAATTGAAAACTCTTGAATTTTGATCTTCAAAACCATCACAATTGAAGAACATTTATTTATACGTCACTCAAAATTAAAGAGTTTTCAATTTTAAATCTTAAAAACTGAAGAGTTTTAAAAGAGAAATCGTCGAAATTGAAGAATTTTCCATTACGAGACTTCAAAATCGACCAATTAAAAGAAAATTTTCCAAAATACATACCTTCAAAATATAATTCTTGAAAATTGAATCATTTGTGATTCTAAATTTTCAACAATCAAGAATTGTTAATTGTATCTCTTTAAAATTACAGAAGTTTGAATTGCAAATCTTTTAAAATTGAAGAGTATTTAATTTGGAAAATTGACAATTAAAATTACAAATTTAATAATATATAATGTTTCGTAATAAATAAATTTTATGGTTAAATAATAATTTATAACGATTACATTATTTCATATTCTTTTGTCATGGACAGCGTTTTCTCAAATTACGGCATTTTCCCGAATTTTAGCATCCCAATCAACACCGTTAACTGCATTTTCAATAATTGATTAACATTTGTAAGCAATTTTTTTGCAGAAATGAAACAGGGTGTCTAGCGTTTCTTCAAACAAAAATTCCAGGACTTTTCCAGGTTTTCAAGGACAGAAATATACATTTTTCCAGGTACTTTTTTACAGTAAAAAAATAATACTTTCCACGAAACATAGTAGAAATTGTAGGTCTAGTGGATTTGAAAAAGTATCGTATGCGAAATTCCTTTCAAGACTCTAAAATCTGATTTTATACAATAAAAAGTTTTTTTTTGGGCATTGTTCATTTTTTCACTGTGAAACATCACGACGCTACGATAGAAAATATTCAAAGTTACTCTTTTTTTCAGCTTTGTAAACAATTTATTGAAACTTTTGAAATTCAATATTTTTTGCTGTTTATAATTGAACTAATTTAGGTTTATTTGCAATGAAATAATGAAATTGTCAACAAATAAGTTGATTTTTCAACCAAATTGTTGAGTTTGCAACCTACGAAAATGAATTTTTAACTAAATAATCGAATTTTAAACAGAAAAGATTGAACTTCAACTAAAAACAGTTGCATTTCCAACGAAATAATTGAATTTTTTTGGAAGACAGTTTAATTCTTAACAAAAACGGTGAATTTTAAATCCAAAAGGACGAATTTTCTGTCGTTAAATGGACGAATGTTCAACAAAACAGTTAAATTTGCAACCAAAACTTTAACCAAAATAGTTGAATTTTCAACACGAAAATTGGAATGTTCGACAAAAAGACGAATTATCAACGAAAAATTAAATAGTTGGTATATTAACAACAACAAAAGAACGAATTTTCAATAAAATAGTTAAATTTTCAGCCAAAGAGTTGAATTAAAAAAAAATTCAACAAAAAAGTTCAATTTTTAACCAAATAGTTCAACTTTTAACCTACAGAGATGAATTCTTAACCAAAACGACGAATTTTCAACAAAGAAAATTTATTTTCTTCCAAAAAAGATAAATTTACTGAAAAAATTATAAATTTTCAACCAAAACTGGAATGGTTAAATTTTTAGCAAAAAAAAATGTTATGACAAAAAAATCATTTTTGACAGAATAGTTCAATTTTCAACAAATAAAATGAGTTTTTAACAAAATAGTTCTACGTTCAACCGAAAGTATGAATTTTAAACCAAAAAAGGTGAATTTTTAATTAAAAAATGTAATAGTTAAAACAAAAATAAAGTGCTTTCAACAAAATAGTTCAATTTTCAGCCAATAAGACGATTTTTTATTAAAGTTTTTTTTAGATTCCAACCAAGTAATTGAAATTTTAATAAAGATAATAAATTTTCTAATAAAAGAGAGATAAATTTACAACAACAAAAAAAACGAATTTTCAATAAAATAGTTAAATTTTTAACCTCTTATCAAATAGTTTAACTTTTAACCTACAAAAAGATGAATTAATTTTCTACCAAAAAGACAAATTTTCAACAAAGTACACCAATTTACAGACAACTAAAATGATGAATATGCCATTCTGCAACCAAAGAATGAATGTTTAATAAAGTAGGTCAACTTGTAACAAACAAACAAAACATTTTTCTACAAAACAGTTGAATTTTCAATCCGAAATTATTAATTTTCTTTCAAAGAGACGAATTTTCTAATCAAAAAGACGAATTGTCAACAAATAAAGATTTTTTAGCCAACACAGAAAAAAATGTCAAAGAAATTGTTGAACATTCAAGCCAAAAAACAGTATTTTCAACTAGAAAATAATAATTTTCAACAAAAAAGTTCATTTTTAACCAAAAAATTGCAGTTTTAATCAAAAGAGAGAAAATTTCCACCAACAGGATTAGTTTTCTACCAATAAAGAGCAATTTTTGACTTGAGAAAAAGATTACATTTCAGTAAAAAAATGGGAAATTTACATTTGTAGGTTGACAAATTAATTTTAAATGAAAACAAGAATTTTTAGAAAAATATTTAAATTTTCAATCAAAGAGATCAACCCTTAAACAAATAAATTTTTGACAAAGTGGTTCAAGTTTTACCCAAGTGATTGAATTTTCAATTTAAAAAATATCAATTTTCAGCCAAAAATAGTTACGTTTTTAATTTAAAGATTATTTTTCAACAAAAAAAACGGCATTTTCAACAGAAAAGATGAATTTTCTACCAAAAAATATGAATTACTAACTAAAATAATTACTAGTCCCAAACTTAATTTTCAAAATTCTCTGACTTTGCCCCGACCAATTATTTACTTGCTCTAACCATTAATATTCAAATACCATTTCGGTAGTAGTTTCGTGATTTTCACCATGATAAAATAAACAGTCTCTTGTTGAAAAGGTAATATTTTTTCGTTCAGCGGAGAAAAAGTTAAAAAAAAACTATTTTTTCATTAGAAGAACAAAAATTCCAGAACCATGAGCAAAATTCAAGGACTTTTCCAGGGTTTTTCCAGGTAAAAACGAATTCCAGGACTTTTCCAGGTTTTCAAGGATTTCCAGGACACTAGACACCCTGATGAAATCATATTGAAATGAGTCAAGAACAACCAAAAAAAAGTTCAGAAAATGAATTAGAATCCGCGATACACGCGAAGATTCGATCAGTTTTTGTAGATTTTCTCGGTTTCGTTCATTTTGCAATTAACGGTGTTCTTCCAATTCACGGCAATATGAATCTCAAGATTGTAGTTTTAAGGATATGTACTTCGCTCGAACGTCCTCTTCTTCTAGTAAATCGTATACGCTGTTGTTATATATCTCAACGTATGTAACAAACACAGCGTAAACGTTGTCTGGATCCACCTGAATCACCTGAGATTCTTCTGCGGCTCTCAGAATCATTGGATTACTATCGCTGTCGCTATCAGCTTTGCGCCTGCAAATTTATGAACATTTTAGTTCGAAAAATAATAAAGATCAGGTTCGGAAGTGAGAAATTTAGAATTTAAAGACTCAAATCTTGTATTAGAAAGCGACAAGGGCGTTAAAAAAGAATTCAAATTTGTAAGGAAATAAGAATTAGTCGTTTAACAAATTGAAAGCATCCACAGTTGAAAATATTCAAAGTATTCAAAGGATTATATTGAGGAAAATTATTTAAAAAAGGAAAAATGAAATAAATTTTAACTCAGAGCCTTTGAGAATTAATAATTGTTAATTGAAAATCTTTTAAAATTGAAAAGGAGCAGGAGTGCAGATTTAAATTCACATTTTTCGAAATTTGGAATCATACTCCGAATTGAAACTTCTCGCAGGGTGGCCACAAATCTTCATTTTTAAAATTCCCTGTATTTTCCCTGACTAATTTTTCATTCAACATTTTCATTCAAAGGCCAAAATTCTATTTTTGTAAGATTTTTTATATCGAATCTTTTATAAATGGAATAAATAAATTTATAAATTTTCTATTTTTCCCAGGGCTGCCACAGCCTAATTTACATGGAAAAAGTGACTGATTTGTGAAACAAAAAGTGACTGAAAACGACTACTGGTCAGTAATAATGTGACTAATGTTATTTTGAATTTAAAAAAACGCAAAAGAATTCGATTCATTGGACTTCAAAACAATTCAAGATAAATTTTCAAAAATTCAAATTGGAATTTTTTTTTTCAAAAAATTCCATTGATTTCAGTAAAATTGGAGTGAATTTATAGGAACTTAAGGGAAATGAGAATAATTAGATAAAATTCATCAAAATTGAAGGTGAATTGAAAAAATTCAAGTTAATTCAAAAAAATTTGATAAAATTCTTAAGAATTCAAGATGAGCTTAAAATATTTTAGGATGAATTAAACAAAAACTAAAAAAAAATTTGTAATCCATTGAATTAAGTAGAATTTAGAAGAATTCAAGCAAATAAAAAAAATTAAGAGAGTCCCGAAGAATTTGAAAGAATTCAGGATACATTAATTAGAATTCACGGTGAATTCCAATGAATTGCAAAAAATATTTGAAAATCTTCAAATCTTTGAAAACTCTACGGAAGTAAAATATTATTAAATCCCGTGAAATTCTATGAAATTTGATATTTTCTGAAAAGCAGCAAAATTGATTAAAATTGAGAGCTTTTTAAATTCCTTGACATCATTGAAATTGTCAGAAATCTGATAAAATATCATAAAACCTTAAAGGTCCTGTAAAATCGTTCCATATCTTCTGAAATTCTACCAAAATTCTTTACAACCACATAAACATTTTTTTAACCTCCTGAAATCATTAAAATTCCTGAAAATCTATTGAAAATTTTCTAATCTCTTGAAAATGCCTTGAAATCTTTAAAAATGAACTAAAATATTTAAAATCCGATTAAATGACTGAAAATAATTGAAAATGCCTTGGAATATTTTAAAATTCCCTCAAATATTTCAAATCCTTGGAAATCCCTTGAAACTTTGCAATGCTCTTGAAAGCCTTGAAATATTTTTAAATACTCTCAAATTTTTAAAATTGTTTGAAATCCCTTTAAATTATTCAAATCTATTGAAACGTTCTTGGAATCTTTTTAAATATCCTAAGATCTATGAAAATCTTTGATCTCTCAATTCTTCTGAATAAATTATTTGAAATCAATTAAAATATTATAAAATCCTGTGAAATTACATCAAATATGAGAATATTTCCTGAAATCCTAGAAAATTGATTATATTGCCTTGAGAGCTTTTAAAATATTCTAAAATCTTATAGGTTTTATGAAAGTCTTCCAAAAAGTTAGAAAATTCTTTGCAAACACATAATCATTTTTTTGAACCCCTTTAAATCATTAAAAATCATTGAAAATTTGTATATCTCTTGAAAATAACTGGGAATTATTTAAAATACCCTAAAATGTTTCAAATCCTTTGAAATTCCATTAAATTGCTGAAATCGATTGAAAATTCCTTGGAATCTTTTAAAATACTCTAAAAGATCTCAAAGCCTTTACAATCTTTTGAAATCGCTTACAATTTTTTAGAGCTCGTGATGATTCCCTGGAATGTTAAAAAATACCCTAAATATTTCAAATCCCTTGAAAGCTTTTAAAACTTTTGAAGATTTCTTGAAATTTTGAAATCTTAGAATTTTTCTGAATATATTCTTTGAAATGCATTACAATATTATAAAATCCTGTGAAATTACATGAAATCTGATAAGATTGCCAGAGATCTTGAAAAACTTATTAAAATACCTTGAGACCTTTAAAAAGTCCTAAAACCTTATATATTCTATAGAATCGTTCCATATCTTCCGTAATTCTAAGAAATTCTTTAAAACCGCATGCAAACTTTTTTAAATCCCTTAAATCATTAAAATACTTGAAAAAATTTTATATCTCTTGAAAGTAACTTGGAATCTCTTGAAATACCCTTAATAATTTTAAATCCTTTGAAATTCCTTGGTAACATTTTAAAGCTCTTAAAATTTCTGAGATGTTTTAGAAATACCCTAAAACCCTTCAAAATTTCTTCAAATTAATGAAATATATTAAAAATTCGTCGGAATCTTAAAAAAAACTAAAATGATTCAATTCCTTTGAAATCTTTTGAAATCCCTTGAGGCTTTTGAAAACTCCATGGCATTTTTTATATACCCTAAAATCTTTCAAATCTATTGAAGTGCCTTCAACTTATTGAAATCTATTTAAACTTTCTTGGAATCTTTTAAAATATCCTAAAATATTAAAAAGAAAATAAGAAAAGATTTAGACTCTGCTTCTAGTTTCTTTCCCCTGTCAAAAAAAAGATTCCAATTTTAAAAAAATACTAACGTCCTCATCTTCCCATGTCGAGGAGTCGTCAGTCCAGCATGAAGTTCATTCTGCCTGTCCAGCATGGCATCAGTTTCGCTTTGCACATCGAATCCATTCAGTTTGTCCGGTTTAAATACAAACTTTTTCGCCTGGTAATTAGCAATACTATTGAAAATGACATCCAAAGAGCGGGGCATAATTCCACTATCTTGTGGTTCTCCCGTCATGGTGTAAGTTTTACCACTTCCGGTCACTCCATACGTGAATAATAAGCTGTTCCTCCCTTGAATTAAATTTTCAACGAGAGGGAGAGCCACGACGTTGAAAAGTTCTCGCTGTGAAACGTCCGGAGGAAAAACACGTGAAAAGATCGTTTGGATTTCCTTGCTCGTGGCTGAACGAAAATTTGCCGCTGACTCTGGAGGAGTGATTACTATTGTTGTGTCGGAAATTACTTTCATACATGATGTGTCTGAAGGAAATTGCATCGGTCGAAGACGACAGTAAACTTGTACTGGATCCTTCGACTGCATATTATTATTGGCGACGAATCTCGTACGACTCGTCGGCTTTCGAGCCGAAGTCGGCGGTTTCGAACGTCTGAAATTTCAAGAATTATTATTAAAATTGTTGTATTTTTCATTTGAAGCTTCATATTTTAAAAGTAAACGTTAGATATTAAGGAGAAAATGCAATAATTTGTTTCTCCAAGTCAAATACTATTTTTTGTACATTTAAATATTAAGTATACAAGGTGGCATTAGGTCTGTGAGATTGGTACACCAAACTGTGGTAAATTTTCCGTGGTGAATCGCAGATATCTCCGGCGGTCTCCGCAAGTGGCAGCACGTTACAGGCCTGTAACCACGGAAAGTTTACCTCAGTTTGGAGTAATTGTCTGACTATTACCCTATTTTTTATTATTATTAATTAATATAATAATATGTTCTAAAGAGTTTAAGTGCTCGGAGAAATTCTCACGAGCATGAGAATATACTCGAGAATATGCTCGACCTTTAAATGCTTTTAGAATATAATGAGCATTTATGAGCATTTTGAATTAGGGTTTAAATTTTATTATTATTTATATAAATTATAATTTTTTTTTCATCAAAACAAATTATTTTTTAACAAAAAATGTAACAATTAAATTTTCAGTTGGGACAATCAATTTTCAATAAAAAAAATGAATTCTCAACCAAATAATTCAATCTTAAACTAAAAAAGATAAATTTACAAACCCAACATATAATATTTCAATTTGCAGTTAGAGAAGTATATTTAAAAAAACGAGTTTTCGGTAAAATTAATTAATTTTTAACTGAAACATACATTTTCAAGCGAAAATGGAATAGTTATATCTTCAGTTGAAAAAAAAATTAATTTTCAACTGAAAAGAAATGAACTTTCAACCAAAGAAATTAATTTTTATTCACAATGATGAATTTTCAATCAGAAATATCAAATTTTGACCAAATAGTAGACTTTTCAATCCAAAATAAGAATTTTCTATCAAGAAAAAAACGAATTTTCAACTAAATAGTTTTTTTCCAATGGAAAAAATGAATTCTTAACAAAAAATAGAATAGTTCTCGGAATATTTCAAGTGATTTTTAACTAAAATGATGAATCTTCACTAAAAAAATTTAATTTTTAACCAAATACATTAATTTTGAATTGAAAAGATAAAATTTTCACAAAAAATGAAGTAGAATAATTTTCAGTTAATAAAATAAATTTCAGACCGAAAAACAAACAAATTTTCAACAAAACAGTTAAATTTCCAAGCAAAGAAATAAATTTTTAACAAAAATGATGAAATTTCAACTAATGAGAGAACTCTTTCACCAAAGAAGACGAATTTTCAAAAAAATAATTAATTTTCCACCGAAAAAATTAATTTTCAATAAAATTGAAGTAAATTTTAAACGAAATAGTATAATTTTCAACTAAGAAAAAGATAAATTTACAAACCAAGAATATAATATTTCAATTTCCAGTTAGAGAAGTATATTTAAAAAAACGAGTTTTCAGCGAAATTAATTAATTTTGAACTAAAAATATAAATTCTTAAGCGAAAATGGAATAGTTATATCTTCTCTTAAAAAAAAAAATAATAATTTTCATCTAAAAAGAAACAAATTTTCAACCAAAGAAATTAATTCTTTGAAAAATAGATTTATTACATTTTCTACTAAACAGATAATTTTTTAACGAAAAAGATTACATTTCTATCAAAAAAGGGAAATATGCCACAAAAAATGGAATAGTTAAAGTGAATTTTCAACTAAAATGATAAATCTTCAATTTGAAAAAATTTAATTTTTAACCAAATACATGAATTTTAAACTAAAAAGATAAATTTTCCACCAAAAATGAAGTAGGATAATTTTCAGTTCGTAAAATCAATTTTCAAACAAAAAACAAACGAATTATCAACAAAACTGTTAAAGTTTCAACCAAAAAGATTAAATTTCAACTAACGAGAGTATTCTTCTAACATAAAAGTCGGATTTTCAACAAATAGTTGAATTTTAACCTAAAACATATTAATTTTCAAAAATAGAATACCTATTTAAATTTTCAGTAAAAAAATTAATTTTCAATTAAATTAAAGTAAATTTTCAACGAAATAGTATAATTTTTAACCAAGAAGTACGAATTAAATTTTCAGTTAAAATAATTAATTATCATCTAGGAAACATTATTGTCAACAAGAGAATTAATTTTTGAACAAAAGAAGAAGATTTTAACTAGAATGATGAATCATCAATCGAATAAATAAATTTTTAACAAAGTAGTTCCACTTCCATCTAAGTAGTTGAATTTTCTACCAAAAACGATATACATTCTCAACGAAAAACGTGATATATTATATTTCAACCACAAAAAGGATTTTAATTTTATACCAAAAATAGTGGAATTCAACCAAAAAACATGGATTTTCTACAAAATGGTTTGAATCATCAACCAAAACAGATTATTTTTAACCAAATAGTTGCGATTTTTAACCATAATAATAAAATTAATTTAAACTTTAATTTATCGAAAATTCCGTAACTCTGTCAGGTTTTTCCTGATATTCCCTGACTTCCTGGAATTACTTGACATGTAGCAACTCTGTAACTAAAAAAAAGTATATGTTCATTTCACTCTAAAATGTTTTTGTAAAAATATATGTATTAATTATGATATATATTTGTTTAAGCAATAAATGCTTTAAATTCTCTTAAATGCTCTATAAATGCTCTGTTTGAGCGTAAATGCTGAGCATATCCTCGGGAGCATTTGCTCAACATAAATTCTTGAGAATTTAAGAACTCTACCTGCACCGATTCATACTTGCGATTATGTCTGAGGATTTGGAGAGCTGGAAAAGGGGCACAAGGATGAGGAGAACACTTGTGATTATGTGAGAGAGTTTGGTGAGCTGGAAAAGGGGCATCATGACGAGAAGAACACTTATGATTATGTCAGAGAGTTTGGTGCGCTGAAAAAGGGGCACCAGGATGAGGAGAACCCTTATGATTAAGTCAGTGGGTTTGGTAAGCTGGAAAAGGGAAACCAGGACGAGGAGAACACGATTATGTATGGAAGTTCGAAGAGCTGGAAAAGGGGCACAAGGAGGAGGAAGAAGAGGAGTAATTAGCTGACTGTTACACTGCTTGAACGATTACCTGCGACGTTTCATACTTATGATTATGTCAGAGTTTGGTGAGCTGGAAAAGGGGCACCAGGACGAGAAGAATCCTTATAATTAGGTCAGAGGTTTTGGTAAGCTGGAAAAGGGGCACGATAGGGAGGAGGAGAATACTTATAAATATGTGTGTGGGTTTGGAGAACTGGAAAAGGGATACCATGATGTTTCCAAACACTTATGATTCAAATTTGACCAAAAATTACAAGACATCAAAGTAAAGGCAGCGAATTAATTTGTAGACCAAATACAAACTTTTTTATTTTGCAGAATCGCAGGTTGGGCGCAAAACTACATTTTTGAAATTACATGACTTTTCCCTGATTAATTTTTTTTCTGACCATTAATGTTTAAAGACAAAAATTTATAATATTGTAACATTTTTAATACGGAATATGTTATAAATGGAATAAAATAATTATTAAGTTTAATTTGTACTTTTTTTATTTATTTTTCTCTGGGCTGCCATATCGTAATTTACTGACTGATTTCTAACCCAAAAAGTGACTAGATGTGCATTTATAATGTGACTAATGTTCTTTTGAATTAAAAAAAAAACTCGATTCATAAGACTTCAAAGCAATTTAAGTTAAATTCAAATTAATTGGAATTTGTAAGAGTTTAAAAGACTTCAAGACGAATTAAACAAAAATCTAAACGATTCACTGAATTCAGTTGAATTGACTACATTTAGAAGACTTCAAGGGAACTAGAAAAAATGGAGAGAATTCTAAAGAATTTAATAGAATTAAGGATAAATAATAAGAATTCAAGGAAAATTTCAAATGAATTGCAACGAAATCCTATGAAATCCTTCAATTCTTGTGAATAAATTCTTTGATGTCCATTAAAATATTATAAAATCTAGTGAAAATACATGAAATATGATATTTCCTGAAATCGCGGAAAATTTATTAAAATACCTTGAGAACTTTTAAAATCTCTTGGAATCTTTTAAGAAATATCCTAAATCCTTATAGGCCCTATAATATCATTCCATATCTTCCGAAATTCTAAAGAATTCTTTAAAACCCATAAAAATTTGATGAAGTCCCTTCACATTACTCAAATCTTTGGAAATCCCTTACAAATTTTAGAATCTCTTGAAATTGCAATGGAATCTCTTAAGATAGACAACCGAAAATCTTTTAAATCCTTTGGAATCCCTTCAAATTATTGGCATCTATTAAAAATTCCTTGGAATCTTTTAAGATACTCTAAAATACTTTAAATCCTTTGAAACGCTTTGAGATCTTTTACAAATTTTTAAAGCTCTTGAAAATTCCTTGCATTTTTTAAAAATACCCATGGGTTAATTTATTCAAAGAAAAGTGATCTTTTTATTTCAAAAACAGACTATTAAAAATTTCTTAGAATCTTTTTAACACACTAAAATATTGGAAATCCTTTCAAATCGTTTGAAATTCATTGTAATTTTTTGAAGCTTTTCAAAATAACTTGGAATTATTAAAAATACCTTAAAATCTCTATACTTTTTTGAAATCCCATAAAATTATTTAAATGACTTAAATTCCTTGAAAGCTTTAAACATGCCATCAAATATTTCGAAAATCCTTTGAAATCCCTTGAAATTTCTTAAAACTCTTGAAAATTCTCTGGAAGTTTGAAAAATTCCGTAAAATCTTGAAAAAAATCATTTAAAGCACCTTCAAAATTGTGAAATCTATTAAAAATTCCATTGATTTCAGTCAAATTTGGATGAATTCAAAGGAAATAAGAAGAATTCGATGAAATTCATAAAAATTCAAGATGAATTTGAAATAAATTAATGAAATGTCTAAGAATTCAAGGAAAGTTTAAATTACTTCAAGATGAATTGAACAGAAACTAAAACAAAATCCAGTGAATTTAGAAAAAGTCAAGTGAATTAAAAAAAAATCGCGAGGATTCAATTTGAAAATCTTTTCAAGTCTTTGAAACCCTATGAATTCCCTCACCTATTGTGAATACATTCTTTGAAATCCATGAAAATATGGTAAAATCCGAAATTTGAGAATATTTCCTAAAATCCTGGAAAATTTATTAAAATACCTTCTTAGCTTCTAAAATCCATGAAATCCTCAGAAATCTTTTTAAATCTCTTCAAACCTTATAGGTCCAAAAATTGTTTCATATCTTCAGGAATTCTAAGACATTCTTTAAAACCCCATGAAAATTTGCTTAAATCCCTTAAAATCACTGAAATCCTTGGAATTTTGTAATCTCTTGACAAACGCCTTGAAATACCTTTAAATATCCTAAAATATTTGAAATTCTTTAAAGGGTTTTGAAACTTTTTAAAGCTCTTTTAAATTCCTCGGAATTTAAAAAGCACCCTAAAATCTTTAAATTTCTTTGGTATCCCTTCAAATTATTGAAAACACTATGGGATTAAAGAATACCCTAAAATATTTGAAATCCTTTGAATCTTTAAAATCCTATGAAATACCTTCAAGTTATTCAAATCTATCAAAAATTCTTTAGAATCTTTTAAAATACTCTAAAATATTTCATATTATTTGAAATCTTTGTTAACTTTTTAAAGCTCTTGAAAATTCCTTGAGATTTTTAAAAATATCATCAAATCTTTAAATTTCTTTGGAATCCCTTCAAATTATTGAAATCTATTTAAAATTCTTTTGACTCTTTCAAAATATCCTAAAATAATTCAAATAATTTGAAATCTTTGTTAACTTTTTAAAGCTCTTGAAAATTACGTGGAATTTAAAAAAATATCCTAAAATCCTTTGAAATCCATTTAAATGAATGAAATCTATTGAAAACACCTTGAAATCTTTTAAAATACACTAAAACATTTCAAATCCTTACAAATCTTTAGTAACTTTTTAAAGTTTTTGAAAATTCCTTGGAATTTTCGAAAATACCCTAAAATCTTTTAATTTCCTTGGAATCCCTTCAACTGATTGAAATTTGTTAAAAATTTGTTGAAATAAAAATTTTTTGAAAGAAAAAAGACTAAAGTGATTCTTTTCATTTAAAAAAGTGATTAAAAGTAACGAGTGGCAGTACTGATTATTTTTGACAGTTACAAAGTGCTTCTTACAGAAATTCTCTGACTTTTGCAATTTTTCAAAATCCTTCACTTTCCCTGTCCGAAAAAATTCCCTGACTTTTCCCTGTGAATATAAAATGAACAATTTCTTGAAGTTTTTGAAATTTCTCTGAAGTTATCAAAACATAAAAATTCCCTAAAGAATTTGTGAACTCCAAATAATACAAAATAATCAACTATTGATAAACGAAACAGAAAAATCAATTTTTTAGAGGAAATGCGATTTTCTGAACAGCACAATTAAAAATAAGCAGAATTGAAAGGTTCTGAATTAATTTGAGAAAAATACTTAAATGACAAAACAATACCGACAGCGGTATAATGGAAAAGAGTTCTGTCATAACAAAAATTTATTTACGAGATAACTCGACATGAAATAATTTTTGAAAATCGTGATTCAGAAAATCATAGAAAAAAAGGGAAAGTATATTCAGATGACGCTTTCTTCCGTTACATAATAGAAAATTGTAAAAAGAACTCGTTCGTCAAAAAGGAGCGACTTTTTCGTTTTTCTCTCAAATTATTCTCAATTCGAGAAAATAAATACTGCTTTTAGAAAGACGCATGCAGAGTTAATTGGCTACGTATCTTATCCCTAAAGTATCATTTTCTACATAAAATCCTTATTCCGCCCTTCATTTTCAACGTTTACAAACTGTCAAACGTAAATTTATAGGTTATGTTTAGGTAATATTTGATTTTCTGGACTTACGCTGACTTCATTTTTTCCTGTAATTACGCCCTGCGTAATTGAGGACTTTCTTTGAGAAGCACAACCCTTTTTATGGGATAAATGTCATATTTTTACAATAACAAGTGTCACTTCACCATTGCACTGTGTAAAGTCGTTACACAACACACGCCGTTTCGAATTTCAAATCCGCGTTTTTTTAGCGACGCCTGGCGGAGGAAAGGAGCAACTGATCTGCAAGCGCGCGCTGTTTGAAACTACGTTAACTAACAAGACGATTCTTTTTGGATATTCTCTTTATTTTCTAATACAAAAGTATATATTTTATTTTCGAATTCAAGAATTCGGAACCAATAATATTCTAAATTTGTGATTTAGTATAATAGTAATCTGTCAAAATTTAGATTTTTGCGCTTATAAATTTCGTGTTGGATGTTCACTTGATTAACTTGAACTTTTGTTGTTTCTTCCTGTATTCGAATTTTTAAGATAAATTTTGGGTTACAGAATCAGAAAAAAAAACGGATAGATTATCTGAAATAAGAAAAGATATTGTGGTTTGTAACATTTTATGAAACTTTGAAAAACTTCCAATATTTCGAATATTGAAGCGGGAAAATTTAAAATATTTAAAAAATACATTCAATTCAAAAGTGTGTAGTTCGAAATCAAAAAGTTTGCAGAGGAAAATTGACTTAATATCCTAAGCAAAACCTTCAGTATCCTAAGCTTATATATTTAAATTAGCAAAATTACTATCGCAGGCTTCAGTTTTTCCACTTTTCCTCTCTTTTCACCTTTTTCTCATTTTTCATCTTAAGGCCATGTGATGAGTGGGTCACGTGACCAGATTCCTACCTTACCGGCACTTTTTTTATTTCCCAGCTTATTTTTACAAGAAGCGCCCCATCAAGTTGAAAATTTGAGATGCTAAATAAGAATCACCAAGAAAGGTGGGTCTCGTCCTGAATTTTTATAATTATGAAAAAAGTTTTTTTTGTGAACAATTTTGTTTTTGTTTTTCGTGTGAAAGTAAGTAAATGAGTTACGAAATAAAAAAAGTGCCGGTAAGGTAGGAATCCGGTTACGTGGCCCACTTGTCACATGGCCTTAATATTCTTAATACGAATTGAATTGATTAATTATTTTATTATATTTATTTATTTTATTTTGATTATAATTATTTACTGGGTTCTAAATTAATATAGAACCCAGTAAAAAAATCCAGCTCTTCTTCGTTCAAGGTTCTTTCTATTTTGTTAAAAAGTTTATTATTATATTTTTGGGCAAGGATTAATTTTTTTTTTGTTCAAAATTTTATCATTTGGTTAAAAATATAACTAATTTGTTAAAAATTGAACAATTTGCTTAAAAAGTTATCATTTTTGGTTGGAAACTCAACTGTTTTGTTAACAAATTATTTTTTTAAAGAAAAATTCAACTATTTGGTTGTAAATTAACTTTTTTGTTTGAAAATTCACCTACTTGGTTAAAAGTTGCACTACTTTGTTAAAAATTTCTTTTTTCGGTGGAGGATTAATAATTTCAGTTGAAAATTCATCTCTTTGGTTGAAAAAATAACTATTTTGTTAAAAATTTTCTTTTTTTTTTGTTTAGAAGTTCCCTTTTCTAGTTATAAATAACTTTTTTTACTGAAAATTTAACTATTCTTGTTGGAAAGTCATCATTTTAGTTTAAAGTTTATCTCTTTGAACGAAAATCCTTTTTTTTTTAATTTGTCTTGTTTCGTAGAAAATTAATCTTCTTGGTAGAAAATTTACCTAATTGGTTCAAAATTCAACTATTTGCTTGAAAATTAACATTTTTAATAAAAATTCTTATTTTCGGGTAAAAAATTCGACTGTATATACAATAAAATTCGTCTTTTTGACTTGAAATATCAACAAATATTTTTTGTTTGAAAATTCATCCCTTTTGGTACTAAAATTAAAAATATACCACTTTTTGAATCATTTTCACCTTAAAATTTTAATAAAAATGGTTTTATTTGCCAACATATTTAGTGACATTTTAGATTTATTTGGCGAAACTAAGTTTTTAATTTTAAGTTATGATTTAAAGTTTTATTTCTAAACTTCCGTAGGAAATCTAATAAGGGAAACATTTAATTTTCAGTTAAAACTATCAATTTTCAACAACATAAAATGTATTTTCAAGGAAATAGTTAAGCAAACAAAGCGGATTCATTTTCAAACAAAAACTAGGAATTTTCAACAAAAGAGTTGACTTTTTTACAAAAAAAAGACGAGTTTTCAACCAAAGAAATTGATTCTTAATAAAAAAAGATACATTTTCAAGAAAAAAATAGAATTTTAACAACAAAAAAATGAATTTTCCACAAAATAGTTAAATTTTCATAAAAATAAATAAATGTTAAACTAGAATGACCAATCTTTAAATCAACAAATTAATTTTTTACCTCATAGTAAAATTATAAATTCTCAGCTAAAAATAGAGTAGTTAAAATGTTTTTGAAAATAATTTTTTAACAAAAAAAAAAGAAATAACAAGTACATTTTTAACTTGGAATAGAATAGTTAAATCTTCAGTTAAAAAATCTAATTTTCAACCTAAGAAATTAATTTTCAACTAAAAAGATCAATTTGCAACACAGAAGATTAATTTTTTACCAAAAAGATTAATTTTTAACAAAATACAGGAATTTTAAGCAGAATAGTTAAATTTTCAACCAAACAAGAAATGAATTTTTTAACAAAAAGATGAAGTCTCAACAAATGGAATTACTTCTCTGACAGAAAGACGAATTTCTAACAAAATAGTTGAATTTCTATCCTGAAAAAAATAAATTTTTAACTTGAAATAGAATTTTTTTACCAAAAAGATTATTTTTAGACAAAATACATGAATTTTCAACCAAATATTTGGTTTTTAAAATGAAGTTTCAATATAATAGTTACATTTCCAACCATGGAAATAAATTTCCAACCAAAAAGATGAATTAGTCACCAAAAATATTAATATTCTACCACAAAAGACGAATGATCAACAAAATTTAGAATTTTCATCCAAAGAAATTAATTTTTAACCAAAAAGAAAAAAATTATAACCAAGAAGATTAATTTTCTACCGAAAAAGATTTATTTTTAACAAAATTCATGAATTTTCAACCAAATATTTGATTTTTTAAATGAATTTCCAATCTAATAGTTACATTTTTACGCAAAGAAATGAATTTTCAACCAAAAAGATGAATTAGTCACCAAAAAGAGTAATATTCTACCACAATAGATGAATTTTCATCAAAACTTAGGAATTTTCATCCAAATAGTTCAATTATCACCTCATATATTTTCAACCAGAAATGGAATAGTTGAATTTTCAGTTTAAAAAATTAATTAAAAAAAAAAAATTCCCAATATAATAGTGAAATTTTGAATAAAAAAGGGGTTTCAACTAAAATTATGAATCATCAACCAAGCAAACAAATTTTTAACAAAGTAGTTTTGCTTTCAAAAAAAAATTAATTCTTAACAAAAATGTAATATTTGATATTTCAATAAAAAAATCTACGCGCTCGGTCTTTGTACTTCCTCCACATTTGTGCACAGGCCTTTCAAAATTAAAGGTCAAACATCGACAACTATAATTTTGTGATTGTGAATGCGCTTTTGTTAAAGCTCCTTCGGCTTTAACGAACACATTCTCATCACGCATCTCATGCTTCACCCTCGATTTTTTCCAAAGTGCGAACTTTTCTACACCAAGCATATGAAATGAATATTATATTTATTTCTGTACTTCGGTCTGGGACTGTTTATTTAAATATTGCAAAATACTATATAAATTTTATTTATCATGATTACCTTAATATTTGGTACTTACTTTGCACTAATTTTAACTCTCAACTAGCCTGGACAATGTATCATTTCAATGAATCTATATTATTACAATTCATAATATTTAAATTATTTATTTATTCATAATATTTAATATTCATAATATAATGGTATACATAATATCCATTGATATTAAAACATACGTGTTTTCACTGTCTTGTTTTTATAATAAGAAAGTGGGCATGCCATAGAAAAAAATTATGTTAATTAAAATTTTATTGTACTTTCTGTCGTTTTTCCAAAGACATAATTTTTTTATTTTGATGTTATTTTTTGCGATTCAACAAAAAAAAATTATCCTACCAAAATCTGATTCATAACAAATTTGTAGAGCTTTCTTGAATGAATAATTTTTTTCATCCATTTTTTTCGTACCTTCTGCTGTTTTTCCAAGAATTTAATTTTCTTATTGTTAATGTTATTTTTTACGAATCAAACAAAAACAACGCGTCCTATCAAAAAATTATTCATCACAAATTTGTAGTTCTCTTTTATAGCTGAGCAGCTCTTGTCTAATAATTTTTTTGCTGTTTGTGTCGTTTATCCAAAAATTAAACTTTTTTATTTTTATCTTTATTTTTCACGATTGAAACAAAAACTACGCGTCCTATAAAAAAATGATTCATAACAAAATTGTAGATCTTTTTTGGATGCATAATTTTTGTCAATCAATTAATCTTTTTTCGTATCTTTTGTGGTTTAACCGCAAAATGGAATTTTGGAAAAACAATTTTTTTTCTATCGAAAAAAGTCGTATGGATAAATTGTTTGAATTTCAAGGTACTGTAAATACCCTGGATAGAATTATCATTAAAAAAAAGTGCTTGAAAATTTTGAAAATGCCCTGACTTTTTGAATTGTTATCCAAAATAGCTGCCTAACGAAGTCGTCCTTACATTTCAGGCCTTAAAACAGTATGCCAAGACTCAATCCAATTTGATAATTTTTTCGAAAGTTATCGTGCCTATGACCTACTACAGACAGACAGACAGACAGACAGACAGACACCTTCATAAAAATCATTTTTTCTGCCTCAGGGGCCCTTAAAACGTGGAGATTTGATGAAAACCGACTATTTCAAATTTTACATAAAACCAATACCTTCTCATTAGGATGAGAATGCAAAAATTAATTTTTACCAAAAAGTCAAATACAACCAAAAAGACAACTTTTCATTTTCAAGAAAATAGTTGAATCCTCAGCCAAAACAGATTAATTTTCAACCAGAAAGATTTGATTCTTAGCCCAAACAGATGCATTTTCAAGCAAAAAGTATGACCAGTTTTAAATTCCCTGACTAGTGGCAACCCCGTAAATGTGAAATTCTTCTTAATCCTTCATCTGAATCTGAATGGGTACAGGACAATTTTGCACGTGCCCAACTGTACACATGCACAAATGGATTTTTCTCAATTGTGCACGTGCACAAATGGAACTTTCTCAATAGAGCAGTCCACAGATGTCGCTTGCCCAACTGTGCACATGCACATATGGAACTTTCTAAACTGTGCACGTGCACAATTGGAACTTTCTAAATTGTGCACGTGCACAATTGGAACTTTGTAAATTGTGCACGTCCGCAAATAGAACTTTCTGAATTGTGCACGTGCACAAATGGAACTCTCTCGACTGT
>CAKNXH010058820.1:76497-98626 GCA_932178445.1 Andricus quercusramuli
TTTCTAAACTGTGCACGTGCACAAATGGAACTTTCTAAATTGTGCACGTGCACGAATGGAACTTTTTAAAGTGTGCACGTCCACAAATGGAACTTTCTGAATTGTGCACGTGCATAAATAGAACTTTCTCAACTGTGCACGTACACAGATGTCACTTGCCCAACTGTGCACATCCATATATGGAACTTTCTAAATTGTGCACGTGCACGGATGGAACTTTCAAAATAATGCACGTGCACACATGGAACTTCTCGGCTGTGCACGTGCACAGATGTCACTTGCCCAACTGTGCACATGCACAAATGGAACTTTCTTAACAGCGCACGTCCACAGATGTCACAGATGTCCGTCCGGCCATCAATATGCACAGTTGGGCACATGCAGAGTTGCTACGTACAACGTTGTCCCCATTCCAATCTGAATTCTTAATTATGTGTGTGAATTTGGCAGCAGTCCTTCCTTCCACTTTTTCAAATAACCCACTCGACATCCTGGATAAGCGATAACAATGCTTTCGGGGTTTTCATGACACACCTATTTTTTAGAGAAGGATTTTAAACACTTCAAGAATATTTATTGATTGTCGAAAAAATGATTAAAAACTTCTTCAAATATTGAAATTTTTGTAATTTTTCTAGTTATGTTTATTTCAAGTGCGCCTTCAATTTGTCAGTCATTTTTTAAACAAATTTTTTCAGTCAACAATAAGTAAAAAACTTCTTATTATCCAAGTCTCTCTTTGTGTTTATAGGACGCTCTCAAGTAAGATAAACATTGCAAAGATGTTTTGAGAATCTGTAAAAGAAATAATTGAAAAATTAGGACATCCTATACTTTTTTAATCCATCAACGTCAAGTAATAAATATAATGAATTTTATAAATTATGATAGAAATGAGTAAAAACAGTCACATAAGTTCAGGCTAAAAATGATATTTCATTGGATACAAGAATACAGATAAAAACTTACTGCTAAGAATCTTGAGAGTGACAAAATGTACATTTTTCCAGCTGTGATAATCATAGGCCTTTGAGATCTCAAAATCAGTAATTTAATTTCTTTGCAAGAAGAATAAGGTAAATTTGTCCATAAAGATTGATATGCAGCATTCCCTACTTCCAAACTCTGTCATTAAAATTTTTTAGTTATGTTGGTATTAGGTTTTCAAACAAATTAAACAAACTCCATTTAATTCGATTCTAAAGGTATTGCAATGGAATATTTGATTTAGAACTTTTTTTACATAATTAGAAAAAGTATCAAAACACGAAAAAGCAAGTTTGCTTCAATAGTATTATATATTTTGTTGTTTTTGTATAAGTACTATTAAAATGTTCTAATACCTGGACCATTAATTCATTGCTTGGCCAACAGTAAAGCAGAATTTGAAATAAAGCAGTTGACATAATTGTTGTGTTTAATATGGCACCTTGCAAATCTACTGTATTTTTATTCAGAGTCTATAAAAATAATTGCATGGGATGAACAAATTGCGATAAGTAATGTCAAATATTTCAGAAAAAGAACTTACTATAATTAGTTGAAATCCGGCGGTACAGATAGCGATGCAACTCGCGAGTAGTTGGCACAATGATATGTTATTAAATATTTCATTTAATAGTTGAGTTATCCTTATGATTAAATATCAGTTTTATTTATTGTCTAACCAAATAATATTTTTGTAAGATCAAGTCAGAAAGATTTGAAAGAAACTGGATGATAATTCCGTGATATTTTTTTTTCGTAGGCTTTCAGCACACTCACCTGATTTGATGATTGTGTTTCTGAATAATCTGTTTTATTTTCCCCTGCGAAAATTTTGAGTTTTTGCCTAATTCCAGAAGTTCCTTTTGAAAAATATTAAGTTGTGCACATGTATGAAAAACTGCAACGCAGAAAAAACTGTCCAATCCTATGTTAACACTTACTCCAAGGCCAACTCCAATGAAGAACTGCATTTTTTCACTTTTAAATTCTCTAATTATAATTTTTAATTAATTTTGTTATCATTAAATTTTGTATGTACCTGAAGGGAATAAAAAAAAGCGTATGCGACATCGGAGGATTGGTCGAAATAATACCAAGCGCTGCTTGGATACCATCTTTTTCGGATGGGATCATTATTCATTCCAAAAATAAGGGGCAAAAGAAGTAGTTGAGTAGAGATAAAGTAGCACAAAAAGACAAAAAGTTTAGTGAGATTTTGTGAAAAACTGGCATATTGAAGAAGGGTATTTCTTCGATCCTTCGACACACATTTGTGTACAGTATAATCCCAATCACTTCTCATGATATCCAACAAATCCTGCCAATTTACAACAAAAGAACATGTATACAACAAATAGTAAAATCAGCAAGTACTTAAAATTAATGATTCGCCTTTAAAAGTTTAAGGATTCAATCAATAAAGCCAAACGGAGTAATTTCGAACATGTTGGGTAAAGTCGAACACCCTTAAATTCTCTAAATTGATACGATGGAATACTGTTCCAAGAATCTGGAATCAGTTCAAGCCTTAACTGGTTCTAGATTCTGGTTAAAATCACCCACGTCAATTTAGGGATGTCCGAATTTACCCCACATGTCCGAAATTGTACCGTTTGACCGTACCAATCAAACAATACTAAAATAAACTTTTTAAACAAGCATTATTTATTGATTATTAAAAAATAATCTTTTTCCGTTGTAACAGTCAAGCACGAGGCAGTATTTTAAATTTAGAAGGGAAAATTTCTTGAAACATTTATATCGACACTTTCATTTAAAAAAACCTCTTTTGGGGTGTACGTGTAATCTAAAACGACCACTCTGGCGTTGGTTGTTAAAAAGAATTAGTTTGTTTTTTTAGTTGGCCCCTCGTTTCAGCGTAGATTGAATTTCCTTGAATTGCTTGGAATGCTTTGAAACTCTTTCGAATTATTTTGAATTGTTTAAACTCCTTTCGTTTCCATGAATTCGTGGAATTCATGGAATTCAGAGAATGATTTGAATAATGGAATTCATAGAATTCAGAGGATTCTTTGTCATATATGCGTTCGAGGGGCCAATTCAAAAAACAAAGTGGTGCTTTTAGACGATCAACTTCAATTCAAGGCATTTAGAAAATACATAGAATTCAAGGAATTCGGAGAATTCTTTTAATTGAGAGAACTCGTGGAATTAAGTGACTTACGAGAAATCAGAGAATTCAGAAGATTGCAATAAAGTTAAATAAATTCCAAAGAATAAAAAAAAAGAATGAAGAGAAAAATAATTAAGAATAATATACTAAACCAGATAGTAATAATTTATTAATATACATCTTAATTTAGGAAATACAGCAAGTTCAAGATATTCAGAGGATTCGAAGAATTTAGAGAATTCAAGGAATGCAGAGAATTAAAGAAATTCAGAGAAATCAGAGAATTCGGGAAATTCAGAGAATTCAAGGAATGCAGAGAATTCAAGGAATTCAAAGAATTTCAAGAATTTAGAGAGTTCAAGCAATCCAGAGAATTCAAGGACTTCAAGAAATTGAAGGAATTAAAAGAAATTAAAGGAGTTCAAGGAATTCAAGGAATTCAGGAAATTCAAGGAATTCAGAGAATTCAAGGAATTCAGCAAATTCAAGGAATTCAGAGAATTCAAGGAATTCAGGCAATTCAAGGAATTCAGCGAATTCAAGGAATTCAGCGAATTCAAGGAATTCAGCGAATTCAAGGGATTCAGAGAATTCAAGGAATTCAGAGAATTCAAGGGATTCAGAGAATTCAAGGAATTCAAACAATTCCAAGAATTCAAGAGAATTCAATTACTTCAAACAATTCCAAGAATTCAAGGAATTTAGAGAATTCAAGTATTTCAAGGAATTAGAGGAATCAAAAGAAATTCAAGGAATTGAAGGAATTAAAAAATTAAAGGGATTCAAGGAATTCAGAGAATTCAGAGAATTCACGGAATGCAAGGAATTCAGAGAATTCCAGAAATTCAAGGAGTTTAGGGAATTCAGAGACATCAGAAAATTCACGGAATGTATAGGGAATTCAAGGAATTCAGAGAATTCAAGGAATTCAGAGAATTCAAGGAATTCAGAGAATTCAAGGAATTCAGACAATTCAAGGAATTCAAAGAATTCCAAGAATTCAGAGAGTTTAAGGAATTTAGAGAATTGAAGTATTTCAAGGAATTAGAGGAATCAAAAGAAATTCAAGGAATTAAAGGAGTTAAAAAAATTGAAGGGATTCAAGGAATTAAGAGAATTCAGAGAATTCGCGGAATGCAAGGAATTCAAGGAGTTCAGAGAATTCAAGGAATTCAGAGAATTGAAGAAATTCAGAGAATTAAAGGAATTCAGAGAATTGAAGGAATTCAGAGAATTCCGAGTGTTCACGGAATGAAAGGAATTCAGAGAATTCAAGAAATTCAAAGAATTTAGGGAATTCAGAGACATAAGAGAATTCACGGAATGTAGGAAATTCAAGGAATTCAGATAATTGAAGGAATTCAGATAATTCAAGAAATTAAAAGAATTCCAAGAATTCAGAGAATTCAAGGAATTAAAAGAATTCCAAGAATTCAGAGAATTCAAGAAATTTGGAGAATTCAAGTATTTCAAGGAATTAGAGGAATCAAAAGAAATTCAAGGAATTAAAGGAATTAAAGAATTGAGGGGATTCAAGAAATTCCGAGAATTCAGAGAATTCACGGAATGCAAGGAGTTCAGAGAATTAAAGAAATTCCAGGAGTTTAGGGAATTCAGAGACATCAGAAAATTCACGGAATGTAGGGAATTCAAGGAATTCAGACAATTCAAGGAATTCAGATAATTCAAGGAATTCAAAGAATTCCAAGAATTCAAGTATTTCAAGTAATTAGAGCAATCAAAAGAAATTCAAGGAATTAAAGGAATTAAAAAAATTAAAGGGATTCAAGGAATTCAGAGAATTCAGAGAATTCACGGAATGCAAGGAATTTGGAGAATTCAAGAAATTCAAGGAATTTATGGAATTCAGAGAAATCAGAGAATTCATGGAATGCAGGGAATTCAAGGAATTCAGAGAATTGAAGAAATTCAGAGAATTAAAGGAATTCAGAGAATTCAGTCAATTCAAGGAATGCAGAGAATACAAGGAATTTAAAGAATTCCAAGAATTTAGACAATTCCGAGAATTCACGAAATGGAAGGTATTCAGAGAATTCAAGAAATTCATGGAGTTTAGGGAATTCAGAGACATCAGAAAATTCACGGAATGTATTTAATTCAAGGAATTCAGAGAATTCAAGGAATCCAAAGAATTCCAAGAATTCAGAGAGTTTAAGGAATTTAGAGAATTGAAGTATTCCAAGGAATTAGAGGAATCAAAGGAAATTCAAGGAATTAAAGGAGTTAAAAAAATTGAAGGGATTCAAGGAATTCAGAGAATTCAAAAAATTTAAGGAATTTATGGAATTCGAAGAAGTCAGAGAATTCAGGGAATGCAGGGAATTCAAGGAGTTCAGAGAATTCAAGGAATTCAGAGAATTGAAGAAATTCAGAGAATTCAAGGAATTCAGAGAATTCCGAGTGTTCACGGAATGAAAGGAATTCAGAGAATTCAAGAAATTCAAAGAATTTAAGGAATTCAGAGACATAAGAGAATTCACGGTATGTAGGAAATTCAAGGAATTCAGATAATTTAAGAAATTGAAAGAATTCCAAGAATTCAGAGAATTCAAGGAATTTAGGGAATGCAAGTATTTCAAGGAATTCAGAGAATTCAAGAAATTCAAGGAATTGATGGAATTCAGAGAAGTCAGAGAATTCACGGAATGCAGGGAATTCAAGGAGTTGAGAGAATTCAAGGAATTCAGAGAATTAAAGAAATTCAGAGAATTAAAGGAATTCAAAGAATTAAAGGAATTCAGAGAATTGAAGGAATTCAGAGAATTTGAGAAATTCAGAGAATTCAAGGAATGCAGAGAAATTCAGAGAATTCAAGGAATGCAGAGAATTCAAGGAATTGAGAGAATTCAAGGAATTCAAAGAATTCAAGGAATTAAGAGAATTCAAGGAATTCAAAGAATTCCAAGAATTCAGAGAATTCAAGAAATTTGGAGAATTCAAGTATTTCAAGGAATTAGAGGAATCAAAAGAAATTCAAGGAATTAAAGGAATTAAAGAATTAAGGGGATTCAAGGAATTCAGAGAATTCACGGAATGCAAGGAGTTCAGAGAATTCAAGAAATTCAAAGAGTTTAGGGAATTCAGAGACATCAGAAAATTCACGGAATACAGGGAATTCAAGGAATTCAGAGAATTGAAGAAATTCAGAGAATTGAAGAAATTCAGAGAATTCAAGGAATGCAGAGAATACAAGGAATTTAAAGAATTCCAAGAATTTAGAGAATTCTGAGAATTCACGAAATGGAAGGTATTCAGAGAATTCAAGAAATTCAAGGAATTTAGGGAATTCAGAGATATCAGAGAATTCACAGAATGCAGCAAATTTGAGGAATTTAAGGAATTCAAGGAATTTTGAGAATTCAAGGATTTCAAGGAATTAAAGGAATTCCAAGAATTTAGAGAATTCAAGGAAGTTATTTTAATTCAAGGAATTTAGAGAATTCAAGAATTTTAAGGAATTAAAGGAATCAAAAGAAATTCAAGGAATTAAAGGAATTACAAAATTAGAGGGATTCAAGGAATTCAGAGAATTCAGAGAATTCTTGAACTGCAAGGAATTCAAATAATTCAAGAAATTCAAGGAATTTATGGAATTTAGAGATATGAGAGAATTCAGGGAATGCAGGGAATTCAAGGTGTTCAGAGAATTTGAGGAATTCAGAGAATTCAGGGAATTCAAGGAATTCAAAGAATTCCAAGAATGTAGAGAATTCAAGGAATTCAAAGATTTCCAAGAATTTAGAGAATTCAAGGAATTCAAAGTATTCCAAGAATTTAGAGAATTCAAGGAATTCAGTGGAATTCCCAGAATTCATGGAATTCAGTGGAATTCATAGAATTCATGGAATTCAGAGAACTTATAGAATTTAAAGAATTCAGAATAATCGAAGAAAGTTAAAAAAAATTGAATACAAATAATTCAAAGAACTCTACAGAATTCAAAGTAATTCAAAATAATTCAAAATCATAACTACTGTTTGTCCCGTACGCGTTCTAAAACGAGGGGCTAAGTCAATAAAAGAAGAGGTTCTTTTCAGACGTCCAAATCTTTGTTTAAAACAAAGAAAATGTCGAAATGGCTTCAAAAATGTGCATTGATTAATAATTTTATGTGCAATACTGGCGGAAATTACCTAAAATTTAAAATATCACCATAATTTTTTTCGGATATCATATGAGTTAGTAAAATTCTGCGTCCAATAAGGTCACGTTGAAGACAAAATATCAATTTAATAAAAAAATATTGCAAAAAGAATGTCAAATTTCAAAGTTTTCGAAAAAATGCAATGACTCTGAAAATAACCAACATTTTCATCGTTTTTTGGCTCATTCTAAAGGTAAGTCTTCACAGTATTTTGTTCAATTAGATTCCACCCTAGAAACGAGTTTCGGCAGAATCTTCGGACAAAATTCTAAAAATAATTGAGCAATTTAGTGAAATACTGCGGGGATTTACATTTCAAATTAAACCAAGAACATAAAAAAATGTTCATTATTTCCAGAGTTATTCCAATTTTTTAAAAACATCTCAATTTTTTTTTTTTTGTATTGTCTTATGAAATTTACATTTTGACTTCAATTGGGCTTTATTAGACGCATAATTTCATTCCCTTTCACGCTTTCATGAGAACAAAAATGTAATTTCAATTTGATAAAAATTGAGGCACTTTAGAAACAGTTTAAAAAATAGGCGGGTAGACAGTACCATGCTTTGAAATTGATTCGATGTCCTGGAATTTTGAAACTCGTCTCTGTAACAACCCTGAGGTCAAGGAAGTTAAAAAAAAATGAAAAAAATACAAAGAATATTAAAAACTTCAATGTGAATTCAAAATAATATACTTAATCAGTGAGTAAAAGGATGGGTCAACTCAAAAAATGGAGTAGTTCTTTCAGACGTCGAATACCAGAGTGATTGTTTTAGATGAACACTCTCCATGAGGTTTTTTTAACGTGGATTTTCATCCTCTGGATTTTCATCCAGTGTGCACTTCTATAGAAATAAATTTCGTAAAATTTACATGTTTTTCGAACCTTAAAAGTCTTCTTCTTTACAATCATTTGGTAGAATTTTATGGCTGCACTGACAAGATAGATATTGACACACATATTTTCGACGATAGCATCAATGTTGCCCCAAACCATATACAAATCCAGTGCATCAGGAATCAGTATGACTATCGACAATAAGGCATAAGCGATGAAAATATGAAAATTTTGAATATAAATTCGCCATTCTGTCACTCCATCAGAAAGTGGCCAGAGCCCAACAACAGACAAACATATTTTATTTAGGTAGACATAATCCTCAAATTTCTCTTCTGCCATGTCTTCTTATCTATATCTTTTGTTCACTGGAAGTTTCTTCCGAAGTTCTATCTTTCTTACCTCTGAGGCTATAGAATTTTCCAATTCTATTTCCTTATTCTCTTCCATCGAGTTAACAGCGAACGATTATTAATAATAAATGAATGCATATGCACTAAATAGATACAAAGTAGAAGTAGACTTTCAATTCGCGTGCAGCTAAACAATTTTCAATCATTTCCTTCTTCCCTTTGAGGAAGTAAAGAGCGACTGATTTATAAATAATAAATTAAGGCATGTGCACTAAGAGAGTACAATGTACTTGCAAAATTCCGTTCCCTCTGATCCTACTTGTTTATTCATTCAATTCGTTTCTAGAAAGTGTTGGTGGCGGTTTGCACCTCTTGGCAAAAAGAAGGAAACATAGGTAATTATAGGTTGAGAGTGACAAGTGATTGATACTAGTTTTCTCTGCACGATGCGAAGAAAATAGTCTCGATGAATAATAAAAATCAAAGGAATACGTGTACGGCGTTGAGTGAATTGATCATTCCTCCCCATTTGACGTACTCTTTAATATTTTATCATATCTGCCGACAATGTTTTCCATTAAACAGCGCATGCTTCTTTCTTTAAAAACTATCAGTGGTATGCTGAACGGTTCGTGGGATAATTAAAGGTTAGAGAAAGCTTTTTTCAAATATGCTAATTAACACCTGTTTTGGTTGTTGAAATTACTTTTTATATTATTATACACATATTATCATTTGTATTATATTTTATTGTGTAATATGCCGTACCCTTCATTAAATCTCGTAGAATTCCTGGAAATCTTTGAAATTCGGTGAAATCCTGTGAATTCTTTCGACAATTTTATAAATCCCTTACAATTTTATAAATTCCTCTATATTTTTTAAATCATGTGAAAATTTTTTGAAATCCATGTAAAAGCAGTGGCTAATTATGATCCTATAATCTGATGCACACTAGGGTGGTCCAAATTTATACCTGTAAAAATTCATCTTTCGATTTTTGATGATGGATCTCCTCCAATTTGTTTGTTTTTTGGAAAATGAAATTCTATATATTTTTTTTCGAATCGGTTAACATTAACCGGTGCCCCAGGCTTTTGAGCTTAACATGGGGATTTAATTGGGAGAAGCTCGGTTTCGAAAAAATGGTGAAAACAAGTACTTTTTATTTACGTTTTGTAAATCAAAGCTTAGTGATCTCTTGAGACCTGATCCAGAAATAATTTTCTCGCAACAACTTTTAATTTTGACCGCCACAACCCCCCTGTATTGTACCCGGAAAATCCCCCAAAGAATGCAAAATAGTGTTTTATGTTTAATTTTTCGGGTTAAATGATATAGTTGATGAATATAAAAAGTAATGTTTTTTGTTTGAGATATTTGGAAATTATTTTGTGAATCTTGTAAAGTTACTATTATTATTTGGAATTAATGACGCAGCTAATTAATTATATTTAGTGGAAAAGTGGAAAGTGGATATTTTTAGTGGAAAACTATTTTCAATTATTTAAACAATCAATAATCATCCACTTACGCCTTTTCATTGGAATTAGGAAAGGTGGAGAAAATTTTAGTTTTTTTGAATCTCTTACAAATTATTTAGTAGTATTATATATATTTTTATTATATTTTATTTTTATATTATATTTTATATTATATTATATTTTATTTTTATATATATATATATATATATATATATAGTATTATTTAGTATTTTCTTATCTTAGAAATTACAACCTAATTTTTTGAAGAATAATCATGTTTCTAGACAAATTTTTTTCAGATGTTATATATAGTTACTTTTTCAGATCGATTACGTTGAGATAAGGAAATACTGATTAATAAGCGATATAGTTTAAGAGATTCGAAAAAATAAGAATATTCTCCATCTTTCCTATGGAAAGAAGCAAGTAATTCAACAAGTGAGCGCATTTTCAAAATTTTTGAGACCACTTTTTTCCAAATTAAAAAATTCTATGTACGGTTAATAGAAGTACTCGAAAAGACAAACAATTTATCCTCATAACTTTTTTTGACAAAAAAAATTGCGGCAGTTATAGCATTTACAAAATTCCAAAAAACAAACAAAAATTAACATTTTAAGCCAAAAAACGCAAGAAAAACGTCGCATTTTGAACAGTCTACAAGATTATCATAACAACTTTTTGAATTTTTTTGAAAAATCGAAAATTCAAATTTCGACCACACAACAAGTAATTAAAAATCGAAAATTCCATTTTGCGGTAAAACTATACAAGATACGGAAAGAAATGAAACGACAAAAATGGTGCATTCAAAAAAGGGCTAAAAATTTGGTAAGAATCACTTTTTGATAGGACACGTAGTTTTTGTTTTATTCGTGAAAAACTGTATTGAAATTAGAAAAATTGAATTTTTAGAGAAACGACAAAAGATAAAAAAAATGAATCAACGAAATTTATTCACAAGAAAAAGAGCTACAAATTTGTTTCTATTAATTTTTTGATAGGACGCGTAGTTTTTGTTTTAATCGTAAAAAATAACATGAAGAATAAAAAAAAAAAAATTTAGAAAACGGCACAAGGTACGAAAAAAAATTAATAAGCAAAAGTTGTTCGCCCAAAAATTTATTCTATTTTTGGCTGAAAATTTATGTAGTTTCTTGAAAATTAGTCATTGGTAGATAAATAATCTTCTAGGTTGAAAATTTACCTTCTTACTTGAAAATTCAATCATTTGGATGAAATTTTGTCTCTGGACTGAAAAGTCTTTCTTAGTTGAAAATTCAACTGAACTGAAATACTGTTTAGAACTGAAATACTTCGTTGGAAATTCATCTTTTTTGGTAGAAAATTCATCTACTTTGTTAAAAATTACACTGTTTGCTTTAAAATTAACTTTTGGTTAGATTGATATTTTCGAGTTTTGTATAAAATTCGTCTCTTTTGGTAAAAATGTAATCTTTTTTGGTTAAAAATACAACTAGTTGAAAAATATTTTCTTTTTGGTAGAAGATTCCACTACTGTTTTGACAATTCTTTTCTTTGGTTGAAATTTATCTATTTAAATAAAAATTTAATTATTCAATTTTCGGTTCAGAATTAATTTTTTTTGTACTTGAAAAATCTGTTTCGACAGGAATTCAATCTTTTTTGTTAAGAATACATATTTTTTGTTAAAATTAAAGTATTTCAGTTGAACATTCATCATTTTAGTTGAAAATTCGTTGTTTTTATGGTTGAAAATAAATTTTTTTGTCTGAAAATTTGACTATTCAATTTTTGGTTGAAAATTCATCTTATCTAGTTGAAAGTTCATGTTTTTTGTTGAAAATTCGCTTTTTTGGTAGAAAATTATTCTCCTGGGTTGAAAATTCATGTTTTAGTTGAAAATTCATCTTTCTGCTTGAGAAATTCAATACTTGGTTGAAAGTTAGACTTTCAACTTTGGGCTTTAAAATTAACTTTTTGGTTGAAAATTTATATTATCGAGTTGAAAATTAAACTATTTTATATCTATAAAATTCGTCTCTTTTGGTAAAAATTGTTTTTTTTTTAAATGCAACTAGTTGAAAATAATCTTGTTTTGGTTGAGGATTCAACTATTTTATTGACAATTCTTCTCTTTTAGTTGAAAATTAATTTTCCCAATAAAAATTTAATTATTCAATGTTTTTGGTTGAGATTGATCTTTTTTACTTGAAAAATATTTTTCGAGGAAAATTTAAAACTTTTTGTTTGTTTCTTCTTGTTTTGTTAAGAAAATTTGACTATTCAATTTATAGTTGGAAATTTATCTTTTTTAGTTAAAAATTCACGTTTTAGTTGAAAATACATCTTTTTGGGTGTAAATTCCACTACTTAGTTGAAAGTTTAAATCTTCGTTGAAAATTCATGTTATTGGCAGAAGATTAATCATTTTTATTGAACCTTTTTTTTCTGGTTGAAAATGCATGTTTTAGTTGAAAATTCATCTTTCTTGTTGAAAATTTCACTACTTGGTTGAAAGTTAAACTCTTCGTGGAAAATTCATATTTTTGGTAGAAGATTGATCATTTCTATTGAAAATGTATCTCTGTGTTTGGAAATTAAAATATTTAGTTCAAAATGAACTTCTTTGTTGAAAATTTTTATTTTTGAATTAAATAATTAAACTATTTTGTATAAAATTTTACATTCAACGAACTTTAAATGATTTCTGCTGATTGTAATGGATTTGTGCGATTCATAGCAACCTGGGTCGGAGCAGTGTTGCGGAGTGAACGTGTAATTTATATAAATAACACGAGAACTCCAGATCAATCTAAAACATCTATACCTAACACCTATATACCCAACAACCCTGTACCCATATACCGATCTACCTCGTACCTATATACCTATTTCACCACCTCCCAACCGAACAAGTCACGCCTACCCCGGAAGGGAAATGGCTTAATGGTATAATAATAATAATAATAATAAAGATTCAAAGAGATTTTAATTAATTTTCTATGATGAAGTTGCTATAATTGTTTGAAAAATTATAAGAAAATCATTATAGGCTTATACTTATTTTATAAGAATATTTTTTCGTAAAAGCCTTACTCTTTTATGCATTCTCTATAAAAATCGATTTAAACTCTTTCAAATCATTGAGACATTTAGCAATCTCATACAACAATTTCCAGTCACATATGGGGCATAATTTCTGAAGTGTACCCACCTCCAAAATGAAAGTTGTCCGATCGGGCTAAAAATTGGCCTAATTGTAGTCCTATTAGATAGTACTTCTCACACCAAAAATTAATTTGTTGTGATGATTATTTATCAAAGTGGAGGGGGTACAATTTATGGGGTTTTCAAGCAAAGCCTTACTTTCAAACGTTTGTAACTTTTGTCCTGTTGAATGAAACAAAATTTCACCTCGAATATTTTCAATAGATTTTTCCACAAACTTTCTGGTGGTCATAACGATTTTCAAAAAAAGTCAAAATTTGACCCGAATTTTTGAAAATCAAAAATAAATTTGACTTTTTTTCAAATTTCGGCACTTTTTTTTTCTTCAATATAGTTTTGATAGGGGTGATAGGGTGATAGGGTGAGTGGCGCGCGATTTCCCCTAGTGCGCTCACGCCGAGGATCTTTGTGCAACGCTTTAGTGCCAGTTCTTCAACTTAAGTAATATTATATGCTACTAGAATAACTGCTCTCTGCATTGCCAGGATGAATTAACAAGGCCTGCATTACGATCAGTGTACAATTGATTGGGAATATGCTTTATAAATTATAAGTGAGAATGCAGGTACAATAAGTGTTCTAGAAGGAAGTAGTGGCACACATAATGTGTTCGTTTGCGTGCATCATGAGAATGTCAAGTTGATGTTGAATGAAATAAATATTCCACATTTAACAGAGGATACTGACATGGTGCTCACAAATTATCACGACTGCCTGGATGCTATTGTATGTCCTGACTCTTCAAGTTCCTGTCATTTAGGAGAGTGTGAAAACTGTCCAGGTACTGCAAACTTGGAAGATAACATCACAAAAGCTTTTGATGAACATTGTATTAATGAAGTGAGGTTTGAAATTTGGCTACAGACCGACAGATGTACTCTAAAGACTCTGGTAATGGATACTGATGAATTCGTAGATGATTTCTGTGAAAGGCTGTTGAAATTAAAAACTCATCACTTCATTTCAAAGAAGAAATCATCTTTTTTCAAAAACCTGAAGGAAAATTTATTGCCTGGGGAGTTCTTGATTTGCTTCGATTTCGCTGAGAATTACGCCTTCATAATTCAGAATGCAGCGCAATCATTCCACTGGAATAACGACCAAGCTACAATATTCATTGTCGTGATTTATTATAAAAAAGATGGAGAGCTCAAGGACGTAAGTATCGCAATCATATCTGATAACTTAGCTCATGACACGGTAGCTGTTCACGAGTATCAAAAGATAATAGTAGATTATTTGAAAACTCGTTTCAGGCCAAAGAAAATCTACTATCTCACTGATGGTGCAGGGCAACATTTTAAAAATAAGAGTAGCTTTGTTAATCTCCAAGCCCATCAAGAAGATTTTGGTATCCAAGCTGAATGGCACTTCCATGGTACATCTCATGGTAAGGGTGCATGTGATGGTATTGGAGCGAATATAAAGAGACAAGCAGCACGATCAAGCTTACAATGTTCTCCGAAACATCACATACTCACTCCTCATGCTTTGTTTCAGTGGGCAAAGAGTAACTGTAAGAAAACCGAAATTTTTTTCAGCAGCAACGAAAATCATGCCTTAGCCACCGAGTTACTGAAAGCCAGATTTGAAAAAGCTGTCACGATACCAGGTACATTACAGTACCACGCTTTCATTCCCACTCAAGATGGAAAACTTCAACTCAAGAAGTTTTCTTCCTCTGAGAAATACGACATCCTCTCGAATGGCAAAAAACAGAAACCGCAAAAGAGGCATGCAAAGAAAACAACTGTTGAAACTATCGCCAAAAAATCGAACAGGAAGACACATAATATTACCATATAATATTACTTAACTTTAAAAAGTGGCTCCTAAGCGTTGCACAAAGATTCTCGGCTTGAGCGCACTAGGGGAAATAGCGCGCTACTCACCCTATCACGGCATCTTGTTTACGTATCGTTCTATTACTCGAAGACGAATTAATTTGCCACTCTGAAAAATGGAGTTCTCATAGGAAAAAATCTCAGCTTTCTTTTAAAACTATTTTGAAGAAAAAAAAGGTGCCGAAATTTGAAAAAAAGTCAAATTTTTTTTTTATTTTCAAAAATTCGGGTCAAATTTGGACTTTTTCCGAAAATAATTATCACCACCAGAAAGTTTGTGAAAAAATCTATAGAAAATATTCAAGGTGAAATTTTGTTTCAGGCAACAGGACAAAAGTTACAAACTTTTGAAAGTTAGGCTTTGCTTGAAAACCCCGTAAATTATACCCCCTCCACTTTGATAAATAATCATCAAAATAAATTAATTTTTGGTGTAAGGAGTACTATCTAATAGGACTACAATTAGGCCAATTTTTAGCCCGATCGGACAACTTTCATTTTTGAGGTGGGTACACATCAGAAATTATGCCCCATATATGCAATCCCATGCAATCTTGTCCTTTAAAAACTGTGACAATCCTTTAAAAAATCCCTTAAAATCTCTCAAAGTCCTCGAAATCTCTTAAAACCGTGTATATTATTTGGAAATCCTTTAAAACCGTGTTAAATCTTTTGAAATCTTACGAAATCCTCTAATATCCTATAATATCCTCTGATATCGGAATCTCATTAAAATCATCTAATATCTTTCAAAATTCGTGAAAGTACTTTCGCATCACATAAAATACTTTAAAATCGCATGAATTTTTTCGAAAACTCTTAAAATCCCTTGAAATCCTCGGGAATTTTTCTTAATTCCTCAGAATCTCTCAAAATTATTTATAACGTGAAATTATTTGAAATCCAGTAAAATCTTTGGAAATCTGACTACACTGATCAAAATCCCTTGAAATCTTGTGAAATCGATTGAAAAATTGATATTCTCTCTGAAATTGTACAAATAGCTAATATCTTCAAACTATTGATATTTTTTTAAATCATTTGAAATCTGTAAAACCTCTCGTATACCTTTGGGATCGTTTGAATCACCCAAAAAAAATATTTTGGAATTCTGTGAGAGCTCATAAAATCCCTAAAAACTTGGGAAAGTTTGAGCACGCCTGGAGCGCGCGTTTATCGGATCTCGCACTTCGCGCTCGATAATGGGTTACCTCGCGCTCCGCGCTCGGACATTTATTCTTTGCACTCTAAATTCTTGAATGAAACGTTAGCAAAAATCTCTCTTTTAGATCCCAGTTTTTGTATGCATTTCCATACTCTGAGTTTTCTATGCAATGAATTTTAGTTAAAGATTGCATTGCTCAAAGTTCTGTAGGCTTTAAGATACACATTCTTATCATGACATTCGCGCTTGATTTCCGACAGAGATTTTTAAATGTACCTTGGAAACTGAATTTGTGTACGGTTTCTAATGCGCGGAGAGTGCGGCCCTCAAGCTGTTTGTCACGCTTGACTGAACATATCCTCCCCTCTCGGCCCCTCCGCTCCTCTCATCACGAAACCGCTGAGCGGCATTTTCTCGGAAACAATTCTCGGAACGCACAAATTCAGTTTACGAAAGTCCAGGTACCAGTGTAAATTTATTTTCTGAGCTACCTCACAATAAAAATCTACAATCCTTTCTTCAAACATTCTACCCTACCTCGCGTTGTTATGCTAGAAATAGGATTTTTGTTTTTACAGCATTCTTGATGGATAAAACAAAAACGAGTTCTGTCAAAAAATGGTTTAAAGAAATGTTGTAGGAATTTTTAAACGCTGAAATTCCTCCGAAAACTTTTCTCCATACTTCGCATGGTTTTGCTCAAAATTGGAATTTTTGATTCATTTATAGGAAGACCACTTTACAGTAGATAATAATCCTACAGTATATAATCATTAATTTTAAGCACAAATGTAAGTAAAACAATCCATTTTAATTTTAATACATTACCACGTATCATGTCTTAGCTATTAATTACATTGAAATAATTATTTTGTACGCATTAGTATTTAAAATTAATGATTATCTACTTAGGATCATTATCTACTGTAGGGTGGCTTCCTTTAGTATTTTTGGTAAATAAAACCAGAATGACAAGTCCTATCAAAAAATGATTAAAAGAATTTTTAGTAGAACTTTTAAGAAGCTATAGTTGCTCCTTAAGCTCCGTTATTTGCATCGCTTGGTTTAAAATTTGAATTTTTCCATAGTGTTTTCGATAAAGAAGACCAAAATGACAAGGAAAGTCAAAAAATGGTTTGAAAAAATTATGTAGGACATTTTAAAATCTGCAATCTTCGGAACTTTTTTCCATATCTCATGTCGTTTGGCTCAACATTTGAATTATCTATTTTTTCATAGTATTTTCGATAAAAAAAACCCGAAACCCCATATTTTGCGTCGTTTGGCTAAAAATTTGGATTTTTTTCATAGTATTTCCGATAAATAAAACCAAAATATCAAGTCTGATAAAAGAATGGTTGAAAGAAAAATTATAGCTTGAGCTCTCCATCTTTTTTATAATAAATCACCACAGTGAATTTTGTAGCTTGGTCGTTATTCCAGTGGAATGATTCGGTGCATTCTGAATTATGAAGCCGTAATTCTCAGCGAAATCGAAGCAAATCAAAAACTCCCCAGGCAATTTTGTGATGTTATCTTTCAAGTTTGCAGTACCTGGACATTTTTCACACTCTCCTAAATGACAGGAACTTGAAGAGTCAGGACATACAATAGCATCCAGACATTCGTGATAATTTGTGAGCACCATGTCAGTATCCTTGGTTAAATTTAAATATTTATTTAATTCAACATCAACTTAACATTCTCGTGATACACGCAAACGCACACATTATGAGTGCCACTGTTTCCTGCTAGAACACAATGACGAGGTCTGAGTTTTGTGAATTTGGAAATACTGACCTTCAGGCCTACGTGTTCTGACGCAAATTGAGCATATAACTCGTTGAGGTTACACAGTAGTAACCTTTTCTGAACATGTGAACGAGTTCCACCATCATTCTTGATCGACACAAAGTCTTCATCCCTGGCATCATTCGACTTCTGTCATCGCGTTCATATAAGGTTTTTACTAGAGTTTCATTTTCAGGAGTCAATGCTCTTCCTCTTTTTGGATTCGGAAGCGTAAGAATTCCATGCTCTGCAACTGATTTTCTGACATTTCATGCTTTTCGGTCTGATGTATTGAACACCTGCATCAGTTTTCTTCGTCCCCAAGATTTTGGCGCAAGCGAAAGAAGTTGAAATTGTTCTTGAAGATCTTCAGAGGCATTGACTTTTTCGATGATTTGATCAAGTACTTCAATACCAGCTTCATGATATTTGTTTTCACACTGCAGCTTGGTGTCTGAGACATCTAAATCTTCTTCGCTCTCATATAGCTGATCTTCATCATCGTCAGAAATCATTCCATGATCCTCAGTACCTACCTGATCTCTACCAGAAGGCGCTGCAACATCTCCAGAGTTCAAGGATGATATTCCCGCTGAGTTGATGAGTTGGTATCTACATGAACTGCAAATTCGAGCTCCTTCTGGTAGTGTAAGGAATTTCAAACGCAAGACCTGGAAAACACAACGGAGTTTAAGCTTAGTTGCAAAGAGTATTTTTTTCAAATTCAAAGAGATTTTTAGATAAGAATGACCAAAGACACGATAGTTCCAGAAATAAAATTTTAAGAATAATAGATAAAGGAAAATAAGAATGGGAAATGAAGAATAAAATAAATTTACGTACAAAAATTCTTTGATAAACTTGATTTCAGATCAAATCTGCAAGTAAAATACGAATATTAAGGGTGTTGGTTACCCTATATAAAAGGACCATTTGAACCGAATTGATCTTCTATCAGTATCAGTTTGGTACAGTAAGTTTCAATTCAGCTGCCGAATTTAAAAAAATTGCCGATTAGAAAATCTATTTTGTTTAATCTGGACATCACTCACATGTAAACTAATCGGATTTCTGAGTTCATTTTGAACCAGTTTCAGTTTGGTTTTTCCCTATCTGCCAATAGTTCGGATTTCCGAATTCATTTTGAATTGGTCTGAGTTCAGATTCCCAAACTGTACTTTTTAAATCGGGCACTAAGTTCCTATGTGAACTCGGTTCAATCTCGACATTAACAACTATAATCTAATCGGATTTCCGGATTCATTTGTAACTATTTTCAGTTCGGATTTTCCATAACTGTTATCATTTCGGATTTCCGAGTTCATTTTGAATTGGTCTCAGTTCGGATTTCCAAACTTAATTTCTTAAATCTTGAACTAAGTTCCTTCGTCAATCCGGTTCAATCTGAACATTAAGAACTATAATCTAATCGGATTTCCGAATTCATCTTAAAGTATGTAGTTTCAGTTCGGATTTTCCATAACTTTCATCATTTTGGATTTCCGTGTTCATTTAGAATTTTTCTCAGTTCGGATTTCCAGACTGGACTTCTCAAATGTCGAACTAAGTTCCCATACGTCAATCCGGTTCAATTTGGACGTTAACAGCTGTAATCTAATTGGATTTCCGAATTCATTTTCAATTGGTCTCATTTCGGAATTCCAAACTGAATTTTTCAAATTTTGAACTAAGTTCCTAAGTCAATCCGGTTCAATTTGGACATTATCAATAATTGTAATCTGATCGGATTTCTGAATTAATCTTAAAGTAGTTTCAGTTCGGATTTTCCATAACTGTCATCAATTCGGATTTCCGACTTCATTTTCAACTAGTTTCAGTTCGGATTTCCAAACTGAACTTTTTAAATTTAGAACTAAGTTCCTTCGCTAATCCGGTTCAATGTGGACATTATCAACTGTAATCTAATTGGATTTCCGAATTCATCTTAAAGTAGTTTCAGTTCAGATTTTTTATAACTGTTACCATTTCGGATTTCCCAGTTCATTTTGAAATGGTCTCCGATCGGAACCAAATGTAAATTTCATTTTCGTTCACAATTTTTGTGATTGAAACCTTAGTATTTGTTTGCGAAACACATAACAAAGTTTTAAAAAATCTGTTTTTCCGCGAAAGACATTATAAAAATTATTATTAGCATAATTTAAAAAGATTTTGGAAGAAAATTAAATTTATAAACATATAATAAATGAAAAATAAAATAAGAAAAGTGTAGACAGCGAAGAATCGAACACACAACCTTTTGGCTAAGAACCCTTCATTAAATGGAAATAAGAGCCAGTTAGATTTTCAAAGACTATCTGTTGGTTCCTGATGATTGCTAATCGAGAGGCCACTTAGGAAAAATTTACCATTTCGGCATTCAAAACTGAAAACATTCCAGTGCCTACTTGGACTTCCGAACTGAGCCGAATAGATCACGACCACTTGATAAATCATTTCGGCATTCCAAACTGACGTTCGATGTAACCGTGACAATAACAGAACTGAACCGGATTGATTTTTTTCCAATCCGGTTCAAATGGTCCTTTTATATAGGGTAACTCCGACTTGGAATTTCTTTTTATAGGCACGGCACTGACTACATATATAATTTTTCCCAAGTATTTGAGAGCGACAGAAAGAAAACTGGTCAAATATCAAATATGCTGAGGCAATAATCATTTTCGCGAAAATGTATATTATGTATGTGAGGACCATAAGACTGTATTGGTAAGCAACAAAGCAAACTCGGCATACAGACCGGCTGTCAAATTCGCGCTCCGAATCTCCGACGCTCTGAAGTACGCACCACACATTGCCTTTCGCGAAATCGGGGCGCTCTTCCTTATCGACCGCGAGTCCAGGCTTCAAGTCTCCAGTTTTCGATTGAGAAATAAAATAAAAAATGTGAATAAAATGGACTACAAAATATTTAAAAAGTTTTTGCAGACAGCATCTGCAAATGCACCAAATATATAGATGAATAAATTTATGATTGTATGTAAATTTACCCAGTTTGAAATTATAACTTGGAAATTATGATTGGAAAATTTTGAAATTATAAATTTATCAAGCTAGTCAGCAATAAATTCCGAAACCATCAAATTCGATTTCTGAAATTTCGAAATTAGGCCCTCTGCAAATTTATTTATAAATTCCAAGTTTATTAAGTGGTCAAACTATAAATTAATTATATTATATTATAACGATAAGAGTAATCTGTCATAAGAGATACAGAGAGGGATAGAAAAAGATTAAAATTCCTAGTAGAAAGATATAGACTAAGGGATAGAAAATTATGAGTGTACTCAATCGCTGGAGATAGAAAAAGAGAAAGACAATGATAAAAATTTATAATAAAAAGAAATAATAGAGTATAGATATAAAGTAACCCTTACGAAAAGATATGACAGGAAAAAAATGACAGGTGTGTCATTTTTTTCCTGACATTTTTTTTCTGTCATTTTTTCGCGACCATAAGAAAATGACAGAAAAACGACAGGAAAAATGACAGGAAAGCGACAGGCAAAACGACAGCCGAAAATGACTGGCCCTATTTGGCCATAGTTTATAATCATATCGTGTGGGCATTATAAATTATCGACGACTTGCAGACTAATTCGTGAATTATTTGAACTTTCCTGTAAAGCTTAAAAAATAATTAACAAAAGAAAACTATTATGGGAATTTTCATGATGAAACACCTTTTTGTAGCCTGTGTTTAATTCTGAATTATCTTCCAACACATCAATTGTGGACTATGTTCGATTTGCCATTTTAAAGCCATCTTATCCTTACAAGGCGCTAAGCTTAAGTATCACGGGCAACAATTTCCGATTATTTTCAACTTCATTCATTTCTTTAACGAGTTCACTGCGTGCTCCCAATTCCATGATCCAACAAAGTATGGTTTCGCCACGCGCAACCTACGACCCTTTGATTGGTGCACTTTTTTTACATGCGCGTGGCGAGACCATTCTTCGTTGGATCATGGAATTGGGAGCACGCAGTAAATAACTCATTAAGGGAATGAAGAAAGTTGAAAATAATCTGAAAATGTTGCCCGTGGTACTTAAGTTCAGCGCTTTGTAAGGATAAGATGGCTTTAAGGCGCTTCGTCGAGCCTAGTTTTTAGCCCATGTATTCGTTCT
>CAKNXH010058820.1:108626-127630 GCA_932178445.1 Andricus quercusramuli
AGAACGAATACATGGGCTAAAAACTAGGCTCGACGAAGCGCCTTAAAATGGCAAATAGAACACAGTCCACAATTGATGTGTTGGAAGATAATTCAGAATTAGACACAGGCTACAAAAAGATGTTTCATCATGAAAATTCCCATAATAGTTTTCTTTTGTTAATGATTTTTTAAGCTTTACAGGAAAGTTCAAATAATTCACGAATTAGTCTGCAAGTGCCTGTCGCTTTCCTGTCATTTTTCCTGTCGTTTTTCTGTCATTTTCTTGTGGTCGCAAAAAAATGACAGAAAAGAAATGTCAGGAAAAAAATGACACACCTGTCATTTTTTTCCTGTCATATCTTTTCGTAAGGGAAGGGTCCTTGTTTACGAAAAGATAGAGAAAGAGATTGAAAAAGATTGAAATTCTCAAAAGACACATATACCGAGGGATAGAAAAAGATTGAAATTTACTTCAGAGAGATAGAAAAAGATTAAACTTCCTATTGGAAAGATATAGACGAAGGGATAGAAAAGAAAGGGATAGAAAGAGATCGAAATTTACTTTAGAGAGACAGAAAAGGGTAAGAGTAATCTGCCATAAAAGATACAGCAAGAGATAGAAAAAAATTGTAATTCCTGGTAGAAAGATATAGACTAAGGGATAGAAAATGATAAGTGTGCTAAATCGCAGAAGATGAAAAAAGTGATAGACAATGATTCAAATTTATATCAAAAAGATAGAATGGAGTATAGATTAAGAAAAACGACCTTGGTTATGAAAGATAGAGAAAGAGATTGAGAAAGATTGAAATTCTCAATAGATAAATAGACTAAGGGATACAAAAAGATAAGAGTCCTCGATCACGAAAGGTATAGAAAAAGAGAGATAGAAAATTATTGAGATCCGTGGTAGAAAGATAGACTAAAGGATATAAAAAGATAGATACTACTTCAGTCAGTGTATGGACTGAGGGTAGGAAAATATAACGTTTTAGGGGAGCAAAGTGACATTGGGAGAGATAGAATGATTCTTTCTTTTCCTATCCCACAATTTCTATCTTTTTCAATCTTTCTACTTCTGTTCACTGTACTTTTCTATTTCTAAGGTTTTTTCTTCGAAATAAAAGATTGATTAACCTAAATTGAAATGTAATAAAATAGATAGAAATGTACCTACAATGTATCCTAAACGTAATATCACAGAAAAAACAAGGGGTACGGAACGTTGCAGGTCATCGTTCAAGCAAGGTAATAGCTGATTACACCAAACTGAGGTAAACTTTCCGTGGTTACAGGCCGGAGATATATGCGATTCACCACAGAAGTTTTGCCTCAGTTTAGTATTGCATTCGAGACGATTTCAAGAAAATTCGAGATTTTCTTGAAACATGTTCAGGTGAACCCTAAACTTCACGGAGATCGAGAATCTCGAATAAAAAGATTCGAGATCTCGAGTCGAGAATCTCGAATAAAATGATTCGAGATCTCGAGTCGAGAATCTCGAATGAAAAGATTCAAGATCTCGAGTCGAGAATCTCGAATAAAAAATTTCGAGATCTCGAGTCGAGAATCTCGAAACTTTTTATTCGAGATTCTTGATCTCCATGAAGTTTTGAGTTCACCTGAACATGTTTCAAGAAAATCTCGAATTTTCTTGAAATCGTCTCGAATGCATCACTACACGGAGAAGCTCTGGCACGAGCGGTTAGTGTTAAAATAATTATTTTTTTGATAGCACTAGCCACAGTTGCCAACACACTATTCGCTCGTGAAGTCACACGAGCGGCTAGTGTGAATTCACGAGCAGGCAGTGTGTTGGCAACTGTGGCTCGCGCTATGAAAATTTTTTTTTTTTTAACACTAACCGCTCTTGCCAGAGCTTCTCCGTGTACCTCAGTTTGTGTACCCACCTCGCGTTTACCCTGTTTGACCGATTACTTGCAACATTCCATACTCTCAGTTTTTTCTGGTATAAAGAGGGGATAGGGAAAAGAGTGTGAAGTCTGTATATATATGCTTATCTTGTAAAATAAAAGCACTAATTTTCAGTTTTTGAAGCATTTTCAAACATTGTTATTTACATTTATATTTTCCATGCGTGATGTCACATTCTGCGTTAACATCCTTCCCCCGAACAGTGTGACGTAGTTTTTGAATGGCCATTTAATAATAAAAACTATTAACATTACATATACAATTTGCAAATCATCGGATTCGCAGTACTTTTGAGTTATATTTTACACAATGAAATATAATGAAAATGAAAAATAAAATATAACAATGAAAGCCGACTAAGTTAATTATTTGTTTTCTTTATTGATACACAAAACAATATATTGTCATCGTAGTTCCTTTTTATTTCATGAGCACATTATAATATTTTATGTTGTTAAAATTCCTTAGAAGGATTCTATGAATTTCAAATCATCTTCAAAGACGTTTTGAATTATCTTTTCTCGTCAAATTATGAATCATGGGTCATTGCTATTTTCTTAAAAAATGGGAATAACCGCTGATTCATAATTTAGTCAGAAGAGCGTGTGGATTTCCTGCGTACAAATTTTTTTTAAGAGTGAATCATTTCAGTTACAAAAACATAAAGAAATTGATTTATTGAATAAGAGGTTCCTTTGATGAATCAGTGTTTCAAATTATGTCTTTGAAAAATTTTATAGTTTGAGGAATTTTGAATGCAGAATCAAGAATTTTGAGAATGTCAACTTATATGTAAAATGTACTCCATGTGCCTTTAGATCCGATGATAACCTTCTATTCTTCTCGGTGAATCTAGCCAGAGTTTCAATCCGACATCAGGAACTCTCTTTCTTAGATTATTGAAACAGCAGGCCCGAAATTGTCGAGTTCCACAAATTTCCATACATTCCCGTCCACATTGATCGCAGGAACGCGTCTCACCAAAAGTCCAGAGTGCACAAACTGTTTGATAAAAAATAGAACATGAGAAGGTAATTATTTGCAAATTAGGTTTTTTTAAATTAACAGCTTACAGGGTGGCCTCTGTATGTGGAAACACATCGCAAGGTGTCCGCTGAACCAAGATTGGGAATTTTTAACATTCTTCGAAGAAAAATCTATTCAATCACTTGAAATATCACAAATTTCTTATCACATGATATAATGTAATTCAAAATAAGGGGCCATCTATAAACTACATTACCAATTTTAGGCTACTTTTGAGCCCTCCGTTCCCCTTCGTATACAATATAAAACACAATACAATATGAAACTCTAAATTATTCCTAAGATTTCAAGTTGAATTATATATTGAATTCTCAACAAACAAGGTTAATATCCTAAACGGAATATTCGATTTTTGGATAGCATTTTCGATGGATAAAGCCATAACCGTTGGTCAAGGAATGTTGGTTAACGAACTTGATCTTCCTTTTGGGACCTAAAAAAAGTGTGTCGAAGCTCGATTTAATACGTTCATTTTTTGGAGAGTTATCGTGTTTACGGATGAACGGACCGACAGACAGACAGGCTTCAAAATGATAAGAATGTAATAATTGATAATAAAGTTGTCGAGATTTGTAGTTCTTTTTTTGAATGAACATTACATTTCCTTACAGTTTTGTCGTAGCTTGTGTCGTCTGTCAAAACATTTAATTTTTTTATTTTTGATGTTATTTTATAACGATTAAAACAAAAACTACGCGTCCCATGAAAAAATGATGAATAACAAATTTGTAGCTCTTTTTCGGCTGAACAACTTTTTCCCATTAATTTTTTCCGTAGCTTGTGTCGTTTGTCGAAAAATTTAATTTTTTAATCATAATATTATTTTTCACGATTAAAACAAAAACTACTCATCCTACCAAGAAGTTATTATCAACAAATTTGTAGATCTTTTTTTGGGAGCACAATTTTAGTCTGTTCATCTTTTTCCGTATCTTACATAGTTTGACCAGTGGAATTTTTGATTTTTTATTACAGCTTGTGCGATCAAAATTAGAATGTCCATTTTCGATTGATTTTGCTTCCTCGTGGAGGGAGGTTTGTAATTACCTTTTTCAAATATAGTATTTTGACATATTTTGATATAATCCGACCCCAGGAGCTCGAAAATACAATTTTCAAAAAATGTCCGTATGTGTGCATGTGTGTATGTGTGTATGTGCGTGTATGTGTGTATGTGTGTGTATGCAACTTTTTTCTTTTCACCATATCTCAAAATGTAAAAGAACTACGATCATGAAATTTGGATGAAGTGTAGCTCTGAATGATATCCAGGTCTGATAGGATTTTGAGGCAGATCGACCATTTAGAAGTAGTTTTTTCTTGCGTTTAGAAATTTGGAAATAAAAATTTTATCTTGTTTAAGCTATTCTATTTATTTTCAATATGAGTTCTCGATTAATTGAAAATTAAAATTTTTTAAAACCTCATATAAACGATGTAACTTTTCTTAAATTTTTCTGAGTAGCTATTGAATAATCAATACTGGTCTTCGAAAGTTCGTCAAAAGATCAATAAAAAAAGGTTCTCTTAACCATTTTGTTATAAAACTTGATATTTTTGTTTTATTTTCTCGAGAATACTATGAAAAAAAATCGAAAATTCATATTTTGAGCCAAACGACGCAAAATAGGGGGAAAAGTTTCAGAAAATAATTATAGCTTTTGAAAGGTCCTTACATTTTTTTCTGCTATTCTTTGATAGGTTTTAATAGGTCATAGGTCAATAGGTTATTTATTTTCGAGTTGAAGCTAATAATATAAGGAAAACTTGGTTGATATTCAAAATACAAGTATACGATATCTAGCGTATTTGTTCGCGTCTCTGAGACGCATCGATCGACCTATTGTTAAACCTTTCATGACCTACCAGTACCGATTTATGAAGTTTTAAAAAATGGTTCATTCTTTTTATAGAAAAAAAAAATTTTCGACGTTTAAAAAAAGAAAATATTATATTTAGTGTATCTGTTCGCCTCCTTGAGACGCATCGATTGACCTATTGAAAAACCTGATAATACCCACCAGTACCTATTTATGAATTTAAAAAAAATGGTTCATTCTGTTTATATAAGGACATTTTTTTTATACATAAATACGACAATATTACATGCAGAGTATTTCTTCGCGTCCTTGAGACGCATCGATTGACCTATTGGTGAACCTTTTATGACCGACCATTACCGATTTATGAACCTTAAACAAAATTTGTGTATTCTGTTTATATGAGAACAACTTTGTTCATATTAGGAGTACTACAGTACTGCATTTGACATATTTTTTTGCGTCTTCAAGACACGTCGAATGACTTATTGACGAAACTTCTATAACTTCTTATGATCTATCAATACCGATTTATAAATTGAAAAAAAATATGTTTTCAATCTTGTTGACATAAGGAAAACTTTCTTAACATTGGGGAAACAACTATAATGTATATAATATATTTGTTCGCGTCTTCGAGACGCATCGATTGACAAAATTAGGAACTTTCCATGATCTATGGTAACCTACCAATATCGTTTTTAAATTTGTCAACAAAGTTAGTTTCCTTGTTTATAAGAAGATTTTTTATATTGGGAATATAACAGTACTGCATTTCATGCAATATTGTTCGCGTCTTCGAGACGCGTGGATTGATCTTTTGGCGAACTTTCGAAGACCATTATTGATTATTCAATAGCTACTCAGAAAGTTTTAAGAAAAGTTACATTGTTTATATGAGGTTTTAGTTTGAAATATGAAACTACTGTAGGTAAAAGAGCTGTTAATTGTAACAGAATACATCAATTGACACTTTGGTGGGCCCTCTGATTTTCTGAAAATAAAATATTCGGAAAGACAAAAACTTGAGCTTAAAAAATATTGAAAGTATCAATTTTTTTCTTTTGTTAGGGAAAACCTCCCTCTATGAGGAAGCAAAATGCTCATAAAACGAGCACAAATGAATACACCCATAGTGAATACGTCCATAGTACTTCGCAGCCGTATTTAAAATTTTTTAAATGCTATAACTCTGATAATTTCTTTTTTATCGAAAAAAAAAACAATTGGAATAAATTGTTCGAGTTTCCGAGTACTATATGAATCATAGAATTTTTAAATCTTGAAGAAAATGGTTTAAAAAATTTTGAAAATGCTATAACTTTTTGAATTTTTACCCAAAATATCTGGTTAACGAACTCGTTCTTTCTTTTTAGGCCTCCAGAAAGTCTGCCAAAGCACACTCTAATCTGATCAATTTTTCGAAAGTTATTGTGCCTACACGATACTACAGAGTACAGACTACAGACTACATACTACAGGCTGCACACTAAGACATACTAAGACATAAAACCAATACCTTCTCATTAGGATGAGAATGTAAAAAGTTGGTTGGAATAATGTGTCAGAATTTTTTTTAATTTACTAAGGAGTCAAATTTCTGGTTCCACTTTATATCAATGTACTTTCTGGTTCTGACATTCGAACAAATTCTGTATCAATAGAAAATGTTCTCCAGCACCGAGCTAAGTGAGCTACGCCTACCCGAAAGGAAAGCGACTTAATGGTATAATAATAATAATATATCACAACCATAAGTCTTTTTTATAGGGTTCCAAAAATACCCCATAAGTGAAAAATTGGGGTTTGCTGGTTTTTCGCGCTATTTATGACTTTTTAAAGGTTTTTTAATATAAATTGTTACTAATACATAAATCATTACTTTCTACTGATAGATGTTTGCATATATTGTTCAAACAATTTTTTATTGTTCGCAGCAATTTTCTCCTAGAATAGAGTTAGAAAATTGCACTTTTTTCCGAATTTTTCAACTGGCTTTCAACTTTTCAGTTAGAGTGAGGCAAAAATCAATTAAATTTAACGAAAATAATTGTATAAACCGTTCATTATTATTCGCAATAATATTCTTTCAGAATAATACTAGAAAGTGGCTTTTTTCTAAAATGTTCCACTTTTTGTCTACTTTTCAGTTAGAGTAAGGTAAAATAAATAAATAAAAATAAATGCTGCCAAAATAATTGTTTAAACGATTTATTATTACTTTTAATAATTTAATTTTTCGCTTAGGATAAATTAATAATTATTGTAATTTAGCAAGCATAATTGTTTGAACAAATTACTAATGTTCATAACTATCTTCTTCTATATTAATGCCAGATAGTTGCGGTCCTTTCTCAAATATTCATCTTTTTCTTCACTTTTCACTTAGTGAGGTAATAATTACTGCAAGTTAACAAACATAATTGTTCAAACAATTCATTATTATTTATAACTATCTTGGTTTAAAGTAATGCTAGAAAGTTGCGGTTTTTTCTGAAATTTTCAGCTTTTCTTTGACTTTTTAGTTATGAACAAATAATAAATAAACATCAATAGGAATAATTTTTTAAGTGGAATCTGTTTTAAATTACAACACGAAGTTTATTGCAGCACCTAAAATAAAATTTTGTAAGTGTACATTCTTTTATATTAGTCCCCTTTCCCTTTCTCTGAAGAAAACAAGTTGTTTACGATGATAATATACATACATACATTATTCAAAAAGGTAACAATCAAATAATTAATTGCTGTAAGATCTAGTGCTAAATGAGACGTAAATGGATAATTTTGACGTTTTTATTCCAGGACAAAAAAGTCCAGAATGTTTAAACAAATACTTTGTTAACTGACATTAATTATAACTTCACTCTAACTAAAAGGTTGACAAAAAGTTGGAAATTAATGAGAAATCCGCAAGGTTTTATCATTATTATAAGAGAAGGTAGTTATAAACAATAATAAATTGTTTGAACAATTATGTTTGTTAACCTTGATTACTTATTACCTTACTCTAAGTGAAAAGCTGAAAAAATTGGAAATTTCAGAAAAAAACAACTTTCTGGCATTACTCTAAGAGAAGATAAATTAAATTTTAAAAAATGAGAATAAAAAAAAGCAATAATAGAAATAAACAATAATGAATTGTTATTAACTCACTCTAAGCGAAAAGTCGACAAAAAGTTGAAAATTAAAAAAAAAACGCAACTTTCTAGTAAAAGAGCATATTATTAAAAATAATAATAAATTGTTTAAAGATTTTTTGTTCACCTAAATCAATTATTAACTATCTCTAATTGATAAATGGACAAAGAGTGGAAAATTGAAAAAAAGCTGCAACTTTCTAGAATTATTCTAAGAGAATATTGTTATAAATAATAATTAATGGTTTCAACAATTATTTTTGTTAAACCTAATTGAACCGACCATTTGCTAACTAACTAACTAACCGGCCATAACTAACAGTGATTCAAAAACTGGATATGAGACACTAAATAACAATTTGCGTAATTGTTAATAACAATTTCTAAAAAAATGTCACAGTCTGTGATAACAATGTTAATAAACTGACTTGATTATTTATTTATCAATTAGCAGCAATATTAACTAATTGCAGGCCAGACTAGTAGCAAGAAATTGCCTTTTCTATGTCAAAATAAAATGAACTAAAAACTGAATAAATGTCCAATAAAACGGCAGATTGTCACATTTTGTTATGAATATTTGTACTAACCGCAACTTTCTACCATCGAGCAAAGAGAATATTATTAACAATAACAATGAATTGTTTAAATAATTATTTTTGCTATCTTGAATAATTTATCACCTCACTTTAATTGATAAGTGGACAAAAAGTGGAAAATTTCAGAAAAAAACGCAACTATCTGGCATTAATATAGATGAAGATGGTTTTAAACAATAATAGTTCTTTTTACGAAATTATTTTTAAAAAATTTAATTAATTATTATGTTACACTAAGTGAAAGCAGACAAATAGTTCAAACTTTCAGAAAAAACTGCAACCTTCTACCATCGAGCAAAGAGAATATTATTAACAGTAATTAATTGTTTAAACAATTTTTTTTGCTAACTTGAATAATTTATTACCTCACTCTAATTGAAGAGTGGACAAGAAGTGGACAATTTAAGAAAAAACCGCAACTATTCAGTATAATTATAGAAGAAGATAGCTTTGAACAATAATAATTTGTTTAAACAATTACTCATGCTAAATTAAATCAAATAATAACTCGCTCCAAGTGAAAAGTGGACATAAAGTTCAAAATTTTAGAAAAAACCGCAATTTTTAGCATTAATCAGAGAGATTATTATTAACAATAATAATAAATTGTTCAAACAATTCATGCACACATCTTATTTAGGTATCAAGTAATGTATTAAAAACAATTCGCATTAAAAAAAACTGCAATAAAATTATAATTAGCGGCAAAACCTATAATTTTTCACTTACGGGGTTTCTTTGGGACCCTATAAAAGAGACTTATGGGGGCAATATTTAGAAAGTAATATTTGATTTTTATTCTATGGCTCATTGTAGAGAGAAGTATTGAGTATCAACTCGACTTAGCTAATATTGACGATTCTGAGTAAAATTTACAAAAAAGTCTTTTTTTATAGGAAATATGTGTTAAACTTCATGGGGCTTGCCACCCATGGTTCTAGAACATTCAGTTTTCTTTTTGGATTGTTGAATGAGATTTAAAATTATGCTAGAATAAAACGGAAGTTTGCTTTGAATTATAAATTATCAAGAAAAGAAGATCGATGTAATGCATTTATGTATGTAGTGTTCGTACTTTGAGACTCATAATGAATGTCAAGTAATTACAAGTTCCTGAACCTAAGAGTAACTTCAATGAATAACTTTGAGAAATGTTACAAGTTTACTGCATAACTTCACAGCAGATCAATATATTTATTATTCATGATATGTTTCAACGCATCAAAATATTTTAAGTCTTAGAGCAAAAGTTATCAAAATAAAGAAGGAAATTCAAGAATTTACCAATATGCAAAACTTTTGAGATTATATAATATTATGAAAAATGGTTCTTGAATTATTTTCTCATTTTTGCTTACTTTTACTCAACTTGCTCAATTTTGCTCAATTTTGCTCAATTTTGCTCATTTTGCTCATCGACTGTTTTGATCAGAACTCAATTTCCTTATTTTTTAAAATAAGTAAAATCACTTTCAAACGATTAAGATATAATATTTGAATTAATAATTCAGAATTTATTTATTTATTGAGAGGACAATAATCTTGGTTGACGTCACTGCAGTTTAGGTTTTTTTCTAAATCGTAGGCGTTTGGTTTGAACACGTCGATTTAAATGATTTAAATGCGATTTGTCTGACACACCTACATGTCTTTCATAAAACACAAACAAATATAATTAAAGTTATATTTACCAAACGATAAATAAATTTAATTAAATTCTTGCACTTATTCAATTAAAACATAATTAATAAGTATAAGGTATAAGGGGTAACAATTAATTAAGAAAATAAACAATACGGAAGGGTCTAATTTAAAAAAAAATTATTTACTATCGTCATAAATAAATACCAAGAAAGAAAAAAATACCTATATATAGAAAATGGAATAATAACGAAAAAAAAAACGAGCTTTTCCCAACCCTAATCGATGCATTGGGTCAAATTAGAATAGAGATTGGATACAAATCCGCGGGATATAAAATAAGTATATTGAAATTGGTAGAATACCCAACGAAAAAATACTCAAAATATATTTTATAAAATTTTTACAAAGTTGACGAATATAAAAATATTTTATATATATATATTCATATATATATATATATATATATATATATTATATAAATACAAAATACTGAGTGATTATCATTTTACGAAATAAACATTGAAAATAAAATCCTTTTTTCTCACCAATTTTTCATTTTTATTAATCGCCTTATGCGAAATTTGTACATTAAAAAAAATCAATTTAGTCCAGGAATATTTGCTAATTTATTATATTAAAAAAAAACTAGCTGCTTTGATCTATTCTGATGAATCGTTTTTAAAACAATTTTTTTACCGGGATTTGTCAAGACAAAAGAGTTTTAAATTCCATTGTACAGTTTTCTTCGGTTTTAATTAAATTTCATTGTCCGCGGTTGAAATCTATCCCCTAATCGTGCAATATTAGGAGCGACGAGATTTTCCTCTGCCTTCAAAAAACTAATATAAAAAGCATCCTACATTTTATGAGTAATATCTCTTCTTCTAATAAATCCAAAATAATATTTTTCTTACGAAAACACGATCTTTTATTTTGAATTTATTTATGAAATTTTATATGACGAGAAAAATTAACGCTTAAATAAAATTCGAAGTAAATCAGAAAAATAATCATTTTTACACTTTCAGCACACAATTAAAATACGAAAAAAATTACCTGTCAATAGTAGAATTATGCAGATAGAGCGGCCCATTTTTCTTCCCCTCGAATAATTAAACTTGTTCTTCTGTTTTCGTCTATTAGAAAATCAGGAAGATTTTTTTAATTACGACATTTTTATTTTCAAGTCAGATTTTTATAATTTAGACATTTTTAAAAGCTTTGCATTTCTAAAAACCATAACTTAAAGAATAAAAATTTTATTTCTTGTTAATTTTTAATTTTGTAAGTTCTTATTTTTAAAGAATCAAAGTTTTCATCTATTTGCGAAATACCAAAAATTTAAAGTAATTTTCTTGAGATAAATTTAAATGTTAAAAAAAATGTTTAGGAGTGAAAAATCTGATTACTCACCTGTACAAGCGGGGGATGTGTGGTAAGTGACAATCTTGAGAGGATCGCCTGTTGCTCTTCTACTAGAAATTCTCCCCACCGCCTTTAAGACGATTTGCACCCCCGCGTTATTTCACCCTCTTCACGACGTTGGCGCATTCGCAATCCTCTTCTGATATACCTACAGATATTTCCCTATTTTTCCGAAAAAGTTGCCTTTTTCCCGGTTAACTTTTGAGAATTTATAATAATAATTTGAAATTATTATGCAATACTAATTGCTTTATTAAATTAATTTTTGAAAAAATTTAACATTTCAAAACTTCAAGGTAAAATATATAGACTTCACAGATTTGAAGTCGAAATATATTTAACTTTCAGAAAAATAGTGGAACTTTTTATCAAGAAGACAAATTTGCAATAAAAGAGTTGAGTGCTTAAAAGTCGAATTTTTCAGAAAACATTTGGGTTTAAGCCCGAAAAAATTGAATTTTCAAACAAAAAAATTATTTTTTTAATTAACAGTTGCATTCACAAACGAATAATTAAATTTTCAAGCAAAAGAGACGGGGTTACAACAAAAAAGTTAAATTTTTAACCAAATAGTTCAATTTTCAACATACGGAAATAAATCTTGAACCAAATGATCGAATTTTAAAAAACAGGATGTCTCTAGCATTTCTGCAAATAGAAATTCCAGGACATTTCCAGGTTTTTCAGGACAAAAAATTAATTTTTTCATGAACTAATTACTGGAATTTTCTACTATAAAAATCAATTTTCAAACAAATATTCGAATTTTGAAACAAAAAATATTAAGTTTCAACCCCAAAAACATGTTTGAGTTTTCAACACTAAAAGTTCAATTTTCAACAAAAAGATCAATTTTTAACGACAAATTAAATAGTTGATATTTCAGAAAAAAATCAACAAAATAGATAAATTTTTAACCAAAGAATTGAGATTGAAAAAATTGAATTAAAAAAAAATTGTTGAATTTTTAATCAAATAGTCAAAATTTCAACCTACAAAGATTAATTTCTAACAAAAACAACGCCGTTTTAACCAAGAAGAATATTTTTCTACCAAAAAGACGAATTTTCAATGAAATAATTTTTTTTTCAACCAAAGAGATGAATTTTCAATTAATATAATGAATCTTGAAAAAAAAATTTCAACAATTTAGTTCAACTTTCAACCCAGAAGGTATGTTTTTTAATCAAAAAGACGCAGTTTCAACAAATAAAGATTTTTCAGTCAAGAAAGAAAAATAATTTTATCCATATTGTTGAACTTTCAAACCAATAGGCGAGTTCTTTGTAAAACAGTCGCATTTTCAACCCGAAAATATTAATTTTCAACCAAAAAATCAAGTTTCAACCAAACAGTTGCAGTTTTAACTACGAAAGAGGAAATTTCATCCAAAAAGATTACTTTTCTACCAACAAAGACGAATTGTTAATGAAAAAGATCAATTTTCAACGAAAAATGGAAAAGCTACATTTTGAATAAAAAAGATCAAATTTCTACCAAAAAGGAAATGAATTTTCAACAAAAAAGTACATTTTCTACCAAGAAAGATTTTTCAGTCAAAAGAGAAAAAAAAATTCAACAAAATTCTTGAATTTTCAAGCCAAAAAGACTAATTCTTCACAAAATAGTTGAATTTTTAACCAGAAAATATGAATTTTCAACCAAAAAGTTTGTTAACAACCAAAATAATAAAATATGTAACTTACAAAGGAAATTTTTCAACAAAACAGTTCAATTTTTAACAAAAATGATAAATCTTCAACAGAAATAATTAAATTTTTAATTTAAAAAGTTAATTTTCAACAGAAAAACAAAAAGAGGGTTTCAAAAAAGAGAAATAAAAATACAAGACAAGTAAATTACGCATAATCTTTTATAAACGGAATATAACAATTTCAAATGAAAATTTTTAAAATTCACATTTATTATCCTTGACTGTTATATAAAGTGCCTCTTATGGGAATTCCGTGACTTTTGCAAGATTTTTTTCAAAATACCTGACTTTCCTCGACCAATAAAATATTGACAGCAAAAAATTATTATACCTAAAAAATTTTAATGAAATTAATATAATAATGAAAATATTTTTGATTGTACCTTTGCGATTTTCACCGTGATAAAATGAACAATCTATTGTTAAAAAGTTAGTATTTTTTCTGTTTAGTAGAGAACAAGTTTAAAAAAAACTATTTTTTCTTTAAGGAAATAAAAATTCTAGGATCATGAGTAAAATTCAAGGACTTTTCCAGGATTTTCTAGTTGAAAAAAATCCAAAGACTTTTCCAAGTTTTCAAGGATTTCCAGGACACTAGACACCCTGAAAAAAATTAGGCTTGAACCAAAACCAGTTGCATTTTTAAACACATTGTTCAATTTTCAAGCCAAAAATAAATATTCTATAAAAAAACAATGTTCAGCAAAACAGTTAAATTTTCGACCAAAAAGATGAATTTTGGACTGAATAGTAGAATTTTCAACAACAAATAATAAATTAAAAGAGATGCATTTTGAAACAAAAATATAAAAGTAGATTTTTCAATTAAAAAGAATAACAAATTAATTTTTTTACTGGATGATGACTTTTTGAAAAAAACTTGAATATTTAGCAAAATACATAAATTTTTAACCAATTGATAAAATTTTTAACCAAAAGAGATGAATAATTCCGGACCAACCAAGATAAAATTAAATAAATTCAATCAATGTTAAAAAATAAGTAATAATTAAATAAATTTCAATAAAATGGTGGGATTTTAACCAAGAATGATGAATATTTAAACGAAAAAATACGACTTTTTTACCAAAAGATGAATTTTCAACCCAAAAGGATGAAATTACTATCCAAAAAGACGAATGTTTAATAAAAAATTTAAGTATGGACCAAAAAAAGAGTTTTTAACGAAATAGTTGAATTTCCAACAAAGCAATTAAATTTTCAACCAAATAGTAGCATTTCTACCAAAAAAGATGATTTGTGAACCAAAAATATAATAGTAGACCAAAAGAAAAATATTTAACAGAACAGTTGAATTTTAAACTAACTTGTTATCAAAATAATTCCACTTTCAACAAAACAGTTGAATTTTTAACCAAATAGTTAAATTTTCAACCAAATTGTTGAACTTCCAAGCCAAAAAAGACGAAATTTCTACAAAAGAGTTTTAACCACCAAAAATATGATAGTAGACTTTTCAATTCAATAGAATTAACTTTCAAACATGAAAGATGAATTTTCAATGCAAAAATCCCATTTTTCAACTGAACAGCTTTGCATTTTTAACCAACAAAGATGACTTGAAATAGTTGAATTTTCATCGATATAATTACATTTTTTACCAAATACTAAAATTTGTACAAAAAAAAAAAAAAAAAAAATGAATTCTGGATCGAAAATATAGCAGCAGACTTTTCAACTAAAAAGAATTACATAACTTTTTACCCTAAAAGATAAATTTTCAACGAAAAAAGATTACTTTTCTACAAAAAGATGAATTTTTAATCCAAAAAATTGGGTTTTCTTACCAGGAAGACGAATGTTTAACAAAACAGTTGAATTTTTAACCAAAAAGATGATTTGTTAACAAAATAATTCAATTTTTTACAAAATAGTTGAATTTTCAACCAAGTAGTTGAGTTTTCTACAAAAAAAAATTAATTTTTCAACAAACTGTTGCATTTGTAAACAAATAATTAAACTTTCAAGCAAAATAGATAGATTTACAACAGAAAGGTTAACATTTCAACCAAATAGTTCAATATACAACCTACGAAGAAGATTCTTCAACCAAATGATCGAAATTTCAAACAAAACAGATTAAAATTGAGCCAAAAGCAGTTGCATTTTTTAACAAATAGTTAAATTTTTAAGCCAAGAGGATGAATTTTCTATTCAAAAAGACAAATTTTTAACAGAAAAGTTGAATTAATCACCAAAAAGATGACTTTTCAAGAAAATAGTTAAATTTTCAACAAAATAAATAAATTTTTGACCAAATTGTAAAATTTTCAACCAAAATAGATGAATTCCGAACCGAAAAATATCACTTTTCTACCATAAGATGAATTTTCAATCCAAAGGATGGGTTTTCTGTTTATAATGACAAATTTTCAAACAAAACAGTTGAATTTTCAACTTTTTTGAAAAAATAGTTGACTTTTTAACCAAATACTTGAATTTTCTACTAAATTAATGAATTTTTAAGCCAAAAAGACCAAATTTCTTTAAAAAAGTTTTAACCAAAAGAGATGAATTTTTAAACAAAAAATCTGCCCACTGCATGGGCACATTCTCTTCTTTCGCGCTCGATAATATATTCATCTCGCGCTGCCCGCACGGTCTTTGTACTTCACCCACACTTATGCACAGACCTTTTAAAATGAAAGGTCAAAGCATCATCAACTGTAATTTGGAAATTGTGAATTCTCTTTTGTTAAAGCTCCTTGGGCTTTAACGAACACATTTTCTACATCATGTTCAATGTATTTTACATTTATTTCTGTACCTCGGCCTGGGGTTGGTAAATCAGATATTGCAAAATAAAGTACAAATTTTATTTATCAAGATTCCTTTAATATTTGTTCCTTATTTTGCATTAAATTTTATTCTCAACTACCCTGCAAAATATAACATTTCAATAAATTTATATTATTACATTTCATAATATGCATCGGTATTGAAACAGACGTATTTTCATTGTGTAATTTTTTACGATTTGAACAAAAAATACGCATCATAGCGTAAAGTGGTTCTGAGAAAATTTGCAGATATGATTTGGGCGGAAAATTTTATGAAATAAAATGTTATTGTATCTTGTGTTGCCCGGAAGGCAATTTTTTATTTTAAATGTTTTTTATAAAAAAGGTCCACAACAAATTTTCAGACCTTTTTTGGTTGAAAAAGGTTTGTCTTCTAATTTTTTTTGTCTCTTGTGTGGTTTTTCCAAAAATTTTTTTTTTTATTTTTAATGCTATTTTTTACGATTAAAACAGAAACTACGCGTCCTATTAAAAAATTATAAGTGTTCAATTTGTAGCTCTTTTTTGGATGAGCAACTTCTGTCTATTAATTTTTTTTCAAGCTTGTGTCGTTTTGTCAGAAATTTCAATCTTTTATTTTTCATTTTATCTTGCACAATTAAAATAAAAACCGCGTTTCCTATCAAAAAGTGATCACTAAGAAATTTGTGGACCTTTTTTGAATGTATAAATTTTTTTAATTCATTTTTTTTATACCTTGCGTCGTTTTTTCACAAATTAAATTGTTTTTATTTTCAATGTTATTGTTGAACGATTTAAAAAAAACCACGCATACTTTCCAAAAATGGTTGATGAAAAATGTGTACCTATTTTTGGTTTAAACCAATTTTGTCTATTCATTTTTTCCGTAGCTTGTGTCGATTGTCTAAAAATGTAATTTTTCTATTTTTATGCTGTTTTTTACAAATAAAGCAGAAACTAGGCGTCCTATCAAAAAGTGATTCATACAAAATTTTTTGATGTTTTTTGAATGCACGATTCTTGTCTGTTCATCTTTTTTCGTATCTTGTATAGTTTGACCGAAAAATGAAATTTTTGATTTTTCATTATTTTCTCGTGCGATCAAAATTTGAATTTTCGATTTTTCAAGAAAATTCAAAAAATTGTAATGACAATATAGTAGGGTGTTCAAAAAGCAACGTTTCTCTTTTCCCGACTTTTTTCATATCGTTCGTTTTTTGGCTTAAAAATTTCACTTTCGTTTTTTCTTAATTTTGTAAATGAAAATGCTCTAATTTTTTTCCATCCAAAATCGCTGCCTAACAAACTTGACCTTTAGTTTGAACCCAATCTTATTTTACAAACAAATCTTAATTTCACAAAAATGTAACTTTTCTACCAAAAGATGATTTTTCCATGCAAAAAGTTGGATTTTCTATCCAAGAAGACGAATTTTCAATAAAACAGTCGAATTTTCAACCAAAAAAGAAGACTTCGTAAAAAATACTTCAATCTTCAACGAAATAGTTCAATTTTTAATCAAATTGTTGAATTTTCAAGTCAAAAAGACGAAATTTCTACAAAACTGTCCTAACTGAAAGAGATTAATTCTGAACCAAAAATATAATAGTAGACTTTTCAAATGAAAAGAATGAAGTTTAAAAAAAATAGTTTTTTAACAAAATAGTTGAATTTTCAAACAAATAATTAAATTTTCAACTGAATAGTTAATTTTTTATCGGAATTTCCGATAAAAAAAGATTAATTCTAAACTAAAAATAGAATAGTAGACTTTTAAATTAGAATGAATGAACTTTGAACCAAAAATAGTTGCTTTTTCTCATTTGGTTCTAATAATTCAGTTCACATGTATGTGAAAAACGAGAAAAAGGGCAATTTTCTTGAAAATAGAAGGAAAAAAAGAGGAATTCTTTAAAACAGGGGAAGAGGGGAATAGGAGAAAAATATGCCCAATTCAAAACACATTATTTTTCGAAAAACAAGACGATATTTATTGCCATTTCCCGGCTTTTTGCTGGGGCTAAAAATTCCAGGCTAATTCCCGGTTTTCTAGGTCAGTGGCCACCCTGTGATTTGATTTTAACATTTTTTTTAATACTTGTGCAGAATCAGAAAAATTATTTTTAAAACCTATTTGAACCATTTTTGAAAAAATAATATTCCTGATATTTTGTTCAGCTAATTATAAATCCTAGGATACAATAATTTTTTATTACAAAAATAAGTTAAACAATATTATCAATATTTGTTTGATCATGTTTTTCAGTTTCGTTACTGCTCGAATTAATCCTACAATATTCGATATCTGACATTGAGTAGGAGACAAATAAACTGGAAGAATGATCAGCACAAGGATAATACTCGTAGAATAGTTTCTCTCTTCGTTTATAGTCCACTTCTGGAATGGAAATTTCACATTCGATTGAAGCAGAATCTTTTGGATAATTAGTTATCAAATTATGCCTTATCCAAGGATCTTCATCATAATTTCTGGAATAATCAGTTTCTCCCTCAATTTCTGTCCCGCCGATGAAAATCTTCAACTTTGGAGGAGGATGTGCTCCGTATGTTTCACACAAAATATTCAGGTGAGTTTCATTATGGTTTTCTGTTTCAATTTTTACATCATTCACCGGAACTGCAGGGAAAAATAAATTAGTATAACAATTTATTGGTTTTCAGGCTTAGAACCTATTTGAGAAATTAGAAATAATGTCAGAAGTATTATAAATTTTGAAATATACAACTTTACCCTGTACCCTAGCCGACTTTACCCCATACCCCAAATTACTTTATCTGGAACCATAATCCACTTTATCCCGTTCCCAAGATGACTTCATTCCTATCTCTAGATGACTTTACTCTCTATGCTAGCCGAGTTTACCCCTTAACCAAGCCGACTTTGCCCCTTACCTT